>NW_019775645.1:33005-58005 GCF_001039355.2 Lingula anatina | reverse complement strand
ATAAATTCTCTGCCTCACTTGTTGTAAACCTACCACCCTGAAGTGCACCGTCACAGAACAATACCCCAGCTAGTGACAATTACACTATAACCTTCTATGACCTCAAACATTGTTACAGTATCTATGGAGGATTTCATCACAATAATGTCACATAATGACTTTTCCAAACGAATCAGTCCCCTGCATCTAAGACCCATTAACCTTGTATTAAGGACATCAATTCTCTTCCCCCAAGGGTGTTAAAGACAGCGCCTTAATAATGCTCCATTTGGTAACAATATACCACCTGTTGCGTAAACTTCATTATATTTTTGCTCTTTAATCTTTAAATTTTGGGTGGGCAACTATATCTAGGTCATTCAGGCCAACAGTTAGTCCCTAAAGGTTAAAAGGCGGGGGGGGGGGGGGGTCTGCACTTTATCAGATACTTTTAAAACGGTTATCAATACATCAAACTGGTAAGCAATCACATATAAGTTGTTATGCAGGTAACAAACTGCATGTGTCTCATGATGGAATTTGGCTTCAGTTCATCTTATTAAGGAAGCACAGAGACTTCCCACCTCGACACCCCTACCCCTCAATTTTTTTGCAATACATTTTTACATCTGGCAAAGATAAACATCAGAACATAACTGTCACAATGTGAAATCATATTCTGTTCCTACCTGAAGCATACTTATGAACCCCTTTCCCTGTTTACCATGGTAGTAAAATTTATTTGTATTGAATCTCACTCCGAGTTCTAGTTTTGTCATAACCAGTAACTATAACAGTTCAACAGCAATCTAAGAAACTCTAAAAAAATCTGGTGCTTACTTTACCTAACAAATGCTGTAGAAGCCTTTCCATGTGTTCCAATGGGATGACCTGATGCATGACTTTAATGACAGACCGCCATACCTAGCTAGCATGCAGACAAACTTCCTACCAGCAGTAAATTAGTTTTTATAGCTACATACAATGTCAGTTCATATATACCTATGTGTTGAAAGTATGAAGCCAGTGGCATCTTCACTGCTATACCTATCTCCACTGAAGGTTAACTTAAATTTGGCAGACCTTTTCTATGCTGCAGGATCAGTTCTGGCAGAGGATCAGAGACCTCTTCAGGTTCTTTGAAGCCAAAACAGTCTCTTTCTGCATAGTAAACAGAGCATTTGGTTCCCAAGAAACAAGCCAATGTTAATTAATGCACAAATAAAAAATTTAACTTCATTTTATTCACTAGACTATAAAAATAACATTATTAAACTGAGGTTCAGACTATAACTTAAGCTAGAAGATGACACCATAATTGAAGCTGCTCAATCTTTTTACACCTGAAATCATCCTTTAAAACTTGATTAAACTTATTTATAATGAACAAGACTTTAGAAATTAAGGCGACATGATTCAACATGATTTTGACTCCGACACCTGCATAATTTGAACAAACTTTGAAATATATCTTAATGGCATACATAAAGTTATTAAAATGAAATATGACCAAGAAATCACCACTATTCAATTTGATTGCCAACAGAGCTTATCCCACAAACCATAGTTAGTGTCATACCTTGCTTGTAAGAAATCTTTTTTCTTTTAAAGAAATTCTGCTGCCATCACAGATTTCTTCTACCAGCCAGCAGAAAGAACTACACCACCCCAGCTTCAAGTGTGAAAAAAACCTTTGTGAATTATTACACCCTTTGCTCTCTTTGCAATAATATTGTCAAACATAAAACATTCTCTGCACATTTTTTGGGGGAAATTTTTTACAACCACCACCTTTCAGTGGGCCTTCAGGTACAAAGCCATATTAACCTTCTTCTAAGGAGACTGGGGCCTCTACTAAAATTGACAACTTTATAAAATTTGTGGCCGTAATGTTGGTGAAAATCAGGAAATCCCTCCATGAACAATGTAAGAACGCATTTAGAACAGCAGACTAACAGATACGGGGATCAAATATGGTCAGGGGCGGATTTAGGACCTCTTCTGGGTCTTCTGGAAGATGGTCAGATTTTAAAGTTAACATTGACGGGTATCTAATTTGTTCTGTCGGAAGACGGTCAAAAAATGGAGGATGGATCAACAAAGATAATTTGGGAGACTGTCAGAAAATATCCCTGGATCCGCCCCTGATGGTGACCCACTAAAAAGCTTGCCGATTAATGCCAATTATACACTGAATACATTCCCTGCAGGGATTATCCAACAAGCATTCAAGTGGGTTGGCCATATTTGATCTGTGAATCTGTAACTCTGCTGTTCTGAATGCACTCTAAGACCCTGAAAAAAATCCTTCTGGTCGTGGTTTATCGATTAAAACTATCTGGAAAAATACTAGTAATAAACTTAAGCATGAATCAAGAAAAAAAAATCAGCGTAAGGAATGTACTAAATTTGTGGCAAGAAATCAAATCAGACACCAACAGAGAGAGAGAGAGAAAAAAAAAGTAAGCTGCATTTCATTTGACATAAGTGACATGGATAAGTCATTTGGCAGCACCAAACTCTGCATGGGAAGTTTATAGCCTAGATGACAACTCTCTGGAATTGTTCAGTCAGACCAAGAGCCATTTTGCCTGCCCTGAAACATACATAAATCCTTGAAAAGTCATGGTAACACATTTGTAAATCTTATAAAATGACAGTTTCTTGAAGTCTGCTTTCAACACACACACACAAGGAGTACAGTGACCGCGTGTCTTCAGTCAAGTACAACTGCCATTAAGGCACCCAGAGTTGGGATTCTATTCTTTCCGTTGCTTAGAAAAGCACATGTCAAAGACTTAAGTACAAATGAATATATATATACAAGCTTGAAATATGTTCTAGCAGATCGTATAAGATTTCTAGTTTTTTTTTTTTGCTATTTGACAATGGAAACTCTCCCATCTGGTGCTGTAGCATAGTAATCATTTGGCACACAGAAGAGAATTCTACCTTGGCCAAAGAAAATATTCCAATTTCATAACTTTTCCAAAAGTTATCATTGCCATTTAGTGAAAAAGTTGGAAAATATGATGTGGAGTTCAGGGGGCACCTAAGCCAATGATATTTTTGCCTCCCAAAAAGTTGGAAATCCTCTGACAGACAGAAAAAATCTCATCCCATATCAAATTTCATTCAAGATTTCACTCTGACAAAAGTCATCCAGCCATTTGGATTAAAGATATTTCATCCTAGAGAGAGCCAGTTATCAATCAACTGAGGTCTTATTTGTTCTTTCCATTCCACCATTCCTGACATCAAGTACATTATATCTAAAATCTTACCAGTTAATCAGGACCTGATGGGTGGCTATCTGTCTCTCTTATCTAAATCAAAACAAAAATCTAATCAAATTATTCTAATATCAACACAGTAACTGCAGTGCCTTGTCAACCCTTCCCCCTCTCCAACCTCAACACATTCTCTCCTTATAAGATAAACATCACAACATTCCGTCTCCTCTGTAATTTTACCTTCAATTTTCATGAAAATGCCACACCACCAGCAAAGGGCGAAGCAGAAAAAAGTACTTGATGCATGATAGCGCTACCCAAAATTCCAGGCCTCCAAGTTAGTCCGCCATACTGGTAATGAATTTTCTATCAATCTTTCATCTGTTATATAAAATGTAGATTATCTATAAGCCATTAGTGAGTCATTCTGTTGGGCACTTATGTGTGTCCTAGTTTTCTCTGCTTCTTCTCAACTCCCAATGAATACAACATTTAAAGTTCTTACTTAAGAGATTCCTCAATTCAAACAAATTTGATCATTATGTTTCTAAAAAAAAAAGGCCTCATAAGTCAAACCAGAAAGGGTTTTAAAAGATCTGAAAAGTTGAATTAATGCAACAAAATATCTTTATGAGAGTAAATAATATTATTTACTTATTTATTTATCATATTTGATAAAGATTAGATTTGAAGAAGAAGCGGGGGGGGGGGGGGTACCATCAATATAGAATACTGCCATAAGTAATCATATCTTCTTAAATGAAAGATAAACAAATTAACTTGGTACTGATCTATTTCAGAGTTTAAAGCAAAAAAGATAGCTGACCCAGTCCATACCCCCCCCCCCCCTTACCTTTGATTTTCACCTATGTCTTATCAAGCAATATGCTATATTTATCACAGGCCTGGCTATCACTTCTCAAACCCCAAACATGTCAGTCAGAGTCTCATCCCTAGATAAGTGATGTTTTAGAAATAAAACCAAGGGGTTTCTTAATCAAATGAAAACCTGGCAAAGACGACTTCCAAAAATAGTGCCCCAGATGTAGATCCACAGAGTATGTTTATTCAGAAATAATGTAATCAGACTGCCAAGTTTCTCTAAACAATATTTTATCTGAATGATCATCCCCCTAAAGAAATATATGAAACTGCTTCCTTTAGTGTCTGAAATTCCTCCATCTGATTCCCTTTTGCCAACTTTCCACAAGTACAAAAATATGAAACAATCATCATTGTGTCATTTGCTTTCAGGCCCTTTACTTGAAACACCGCTTTTATAAATTCTTATTCTTTCTTTTTTATTTCAAATCAATCTAATAAACTGTACTGATAAATGCAAAAAAAGCCCTCCATTTACCATCCTCTGTCTGTCTTCTACCAACAAAACCTTATGCCTATCCCAACACATGGCACACCTGACCAGAAACTATCCAATCAGAAGCCTACTACCAAAACGCTCTGGACAACGCCAGACACAAACATTGGGAACACTCCTCTCCAGATGGCCAGAAAACCAGCTTTCCCTGATAGAGGCTGGCATGTTTAGAGAGTAATGATTTGCCCCATTGGCAACAAATTAATAACAAATGTTCTGATTAACGGTATCATTTCTCAGTTGGCAGCCATTAAATAAGGATACTGTAAGATACATATTAAGGTCTCTCAAAGATACCAATGTTTTCAATTTCCGTGCCACACCATGTACTGTCAGCCTTAAAAGCACACAGGAAAACAAGTGCAAAAAGATCTGTATGCTTCGTTTTCAAATTCAGGACAGAAATGGCAAAGATCCTACAATTTTTTAAATAGAAAACAGTGTGAAAGACTTTTGAAGAATTTTTTTCCTCGTCTCTCAGAAAAAAAAAAACAGTCCTGATACCTGAATCAATACCAAAGGCAAAGAGAAAAAAAAACCCATTCCAAACAAAAATGTTGCCCCTCTCCATTGAACTAGGAGACAGTAGCATCTTGCAGACCTTATAACAATATTAATTCTAAACTGAGTGGTATTTGACATGCCACAAGAATGCTAGAAAAAACATTTTGAATCAACAGATGAAGACATGTATTAGAAGTAACTTAGAGATAAATAGTAGGCTTTGTTGTTTTTTTACACAGTTTTACAAAGCGGTGTAACATGTTCGAAGGAGAGTGGGGGTTAGGATAGGAGAGGCTTTTTTTTGCAGAAAGATGGAATGCAAGTAACAACAAAGTTGGCAATATTCCTGGTCTAACACATTATTATTATTNCATTCCAAACAAAAATGTTGCCCCTCTCCGTTGAACTAGGAGACAGTAGCATCTTGCAGACCTTATAACAATATTAATTCTAAACTGAGTGGTATTTGACATGCCACAAGAATGCTAGAAAAAACATTTTGAATCAACAGATGAAGACATGTATTAGAAGTAACTGCCAGATAAATAGTAGGCTTTGTTGTTTTTTTACACAGTTTTACAAAGCGGTGTAACATGTTCGAAGGAGAGTGGGGGTTAGGATAGGAGAGGCTTTTTTTTGCAGAAAGATGGAATGCAAGTAACAACAAAGTTGGCAATATTCCTGGTCTAACACATTATTATTATTATTTTTTTTTTTTTTTTGGGGGGGGGAGGATTATTAGAAGACAGAATTTAAAAAAGATTGAAGAAAAAAGTTTCTTGGCTCTGCACGTACCACCTCCTACTTATCTACATCTCAAATGCTTCGTTTGGGTTAAAAATTTCAAGTGATTCAAAGATCCATAACTCGCACCTACAGTTCCACTAATTTGAGAATAATTAATTTACCTTGTTACAATCAAAGTTTGCAGAACTTCTTAACTGGAGCTATTTAAAGCACCAATCCAAGAGATTCCTTTGATGTTCCTTATAGGCCTTATCATGTTATCATGTATTGGCCCAAACAACAAGGGCAGGCAGTGACTTGTAACTTCCATGCCAATACTGCACTATTCTATGAGCCTAAAAGATATAAACTCACATTAAAACTGGAATCAATTAGCATCCAAACACTGATCAAAGCTTAATTTGATTCTATGAAGAACAATCAATATGCAATCAAAGTTTAAAGCTGCATGTCAAATTATCGAAGCAAAACTTAAAGATTTTGGGGTTTGGGGACTAACTCTACAAACTTTTAGCTCCAATTTTGCCTCACATATAAACAATGGTATCACAGAGTCTCAAATGGTCAGCCAAACCATCACAATAAAGACAAAAAAGGTACATCATTATACAGAATAAAAAGCAAAGAACAATACTCTACAGATAGGTGAGTAGGCCCCTCAGAGGACAGGAAAGAACACAAACTCCCTGATCAGGAAATAATGAGGCAAAGAAGATCAAACACAAATACCCCTGGACCTATGATTGCAACTCAATCATTTCAATATCACTTAATCATTTCTATATTGTCATTTCTCTATCTTAATACAACTGACCAATGCCCAATCTGGCCACAACTGGAATTTGTCAACTAATACTCTAATGCTGTAATATATGGCAACAAACAGATGTGAGCCTCATACTGTCATTGATACTGTATCCCCAGAGATTACCCTAAGCCCAGAGATTAGCTTAATAAGCATGGCAAACAAACAGGCGTGGTGGGGCCTAAAGACGGGTGGAGAAAACAGGTTATCAGAAAGAGGAGAAGAGTTCAGGAGATGGAAAGAATGAAAAGAAAAGAAAAGAAAGTTGGCTGTGGAAAGAGAGAATGGAAAAGAACAAGTGAAGAGTGGAGATGGAACAGTAGGTTTAAAATCAAGCACCCACCCTCTGTAAATTCAAACTGTACTAACCGACTAGATAAACAGTATTTGTAAATGAAATGGAGGGTCTCCATTAAACCCCCAAAAATGACTTGATAAAACGATAAGAATCACATACATCTCTACCTGAAGCCTATTAAAATTCACTCAAGGAAATCTATTTGTAAATCACACAACTTAGTCTAAATAGAAATGTCCAATGACCCTTTCTCTTCCTTACCTTACAACCTTCCGTCCGTGGTCACTAGAAGCACACTGACCCCCTGTTCACCGGACCATGTGTCTCACTTGACCACAAGCCACAGACTGACCCAACTGAACCCAGGCTAATGACAGGATACAAGGAGTTCACCAATGGCCAAAATGTACCGATATGTTTTCACCAAGAATATTAAGATTATTTTTTCTTTTTATAACTTATTAAAGTGGCTGAAAACCAATTTTCTAATTTCAAATTTTTCTAGTGAACTGATTGAAGTAACTAATGGTTGATTAAGTTCTGGCTATATTTATCATTATACTTGGTTGATGGGTCTAAGATTTATCAGAAAAAGCAAGAAAAAAATTATACAAAAAAGTTGTTTTCCTTTTATTGGACTTAATGTGTTACAGACTGCTAAATCAAGATTTCAAATTTTGAAATTTTCAACCTTCAAGGAAAAAGATGACACTTTTATTAAATATCTGTGCATGGGGTGGGTGGGGGGGGGGGAGGGGCAGCAAAAGGCTTAGCTTGACCAATCTCTGACCATCTATAAGGATGTTTAAAATCATACCCATCTAATGCCAAAAAGAACAACTTGAACATCATCTTCTTCATGTAAACCACTCAGCTCTTAACAATCAACTCCTATTAATCCTGCCTCAGAACAACTTTAAGTGGTACGTGAAGACCACTATCCCAGGTAGATTATGATGCCCAGTACACTCATTAAGGCTGTGGTCCCATGTTACTTAAACGATAATGTTTCTTAATGTTAGGGTTGAACAGCAAGTGTATCAGGTCATCCTGTTAAATCAAAGTCAGCTTTCAACTTGTAGATATTAAATAGCTTCAGTCATGATAAATGTCTATGATAGAAACAAGGTTAAATATATCTACAATCTGTGTTATTAATTTTTCATTAACAATATTGTATGGCCATGTTAACAACCAATTTGAAAGTTCATCTGTGGACTAACAGATCTGCAGATCAAATATGACCGACTCACTTGAAACTATCCCTACGGGAATATATTCAATGTCTTCTGGAGGATTATGCAGCAAGCTTTCAAGTGGGTCAGCCATATTTGATCTGCAGACCTGTTAGTCCCTGGACCAACGTATTCTGAATACCCCCTATTATAGACTAAGAGGGCATTCCCAGAGATTTAGATCGATCTTACTAGATTGACTTAACTCCCTAGGGGTTCACGCTTAATTGCAGTCAGCCGACCGCGCACGGAAGTTAATTACCCCCTTACAGCTTGTAGTAGGCGGGACGTACATTTAAGCCGGATTATCTGACAGTAATCTAGTGAGATTCCCCACGGGGATAGATCGATCTAAAATCTACGGGAATGCGCCCTAAGCTTACATGCTCTCTCTCTCTCTCATATAATTTCAGTTAATCACTTAATCAAATTTATTCCATCTATACAAAAAATTACTACAAAGGTGAAGAAAGGGTCAGAGGAGTATTTGCAATTCCATTCAGCACTGTGTCTATTTTGGGATTGTTATCTGTTGCTTTTGACTATATTTACAGACCTAACACCTCACATGCAGGTCATATATAAAATGTGCTTCCATCCTAAGATCTAATAAACAGNATTACCCCTTATAGCTTGTTGTAGGCGGGGACGGACACTTAAGGCGGATAATCTGACAGTAATCTAGTGAGACTCCCCGCGGTGATAGATCGATCTAAAAGTTGTGAGAACAGAGCCTAACAGATCAGCAGATCAAATATGACCGACTCACTCGAAACTATCCCCACGGGAATTTATTCAATGTCTATTGGATGATTATGCAGCAAGCTTTCAAGTGGGTCGGCCATATTTGATCTGTAGACCTGTTAGTCCATGGACCAATTTGTTCTGAATGCACCCTATTATAGACTAAGAGGGCATTCCCAGAGATTTAGATCGATCTTACTAGATCAACTTAACTCCCTGGGGGTTCACGCTAAATTGCATTCAGCCGACCACGCACGGAAGTTAATTACCCCCTTACAGCTTGTAGTAGGCGGGACGGACATTTAGGCCGGATTATCTGACAGTAATCTAGTGAGACTCCCCACGGGGATAGATCGATCTAAAATCTACGGGAATGCGCCCTAAGCTTACATGCTCTCTCTCTCATATAATTTCAGTTGATCACTTAAACAAATTTATTCCATCTGTACAAAAAATTACTACAAAGGTTAAGAAAGGGTCAGAGTAGTATTTACAATTCCATTCAGCACTGTGTCTATTTTGGGATTGTTATCTGTTGCTTTTGACTATATTTACAGATCTAACACCTCACATGCAGGTCATATATAAAATGCGCTTCCATCCAAATAAACATTATCTTTATCATATTTGTTACTAAAAATAGGGCTTTTGAATTAGGCTGGCTTTAACCTATTTTTTCTTTATTGGCCTAAATTGTGAGATCCCATTTTCAAAAGATAACAACTCTTCAAAATACAGAATTTTTCCTTATACAGTAAACAAGACCACAAATGGACTTTTTGCATGATCACAAGAAATCATGACTGCACCCATGGTATTCAGCCAAAGCTCCTGAACTTCTGTGCGTGTTAAACATAGCACCCATCCTGTCCAGTCTGTGACCACACCTTGCCTAGTGGACATGACACTGTCATGAATTAAACAGATCTGTCACGCGCATAATGGAGTTTCTCTCATCCAAAAGTGATGTCTGCAAATCCTTCTCAATAACTCACCCAAACTGGTCATCTGCATGATGTCATTTGTTTTTCCAGTTTTGCCTGTAGAAGTCTTTCATTTGCTTGCTCCCATCTGCCCCCCCCTCCTCCACCTCTTTAAAAAACACCTCTAGTGTACAAATACTGTACCTTCCCCCATCCCACTACTAAATACTCTCATCACTGCAAATGCGAGAATCTTCAAAGATCTCTGCTCGCTTTTTATTAAACTTTTCTCCTGGGTGAAACTACTATCAATATTGATATGAAAAATATAAAATAAGTCACAGAAGGTGCTCAAAATTTGGAATCTGGAAAACTCTTTAGTTATTAGGCAAATCATGGCCAAATGTTGTCTCTGAGTCTTCATTTATCAAACCTATGAAATATTTTGGGTACAACTGCTTTGTTGACACTAATGAAAAATCAGTGATAAATGAGGATTTAATGTTCTCCCTTTGGTTAAATTTTAGAAGAAGAGGAAAAAACACTGGGAAGCAATGGGTATTAATACTGCACAAGATCTATGCTGTATTCTGTTTGCAAAGGGTGGGCGAGGATAAATCAAAATCTACTGTAATTACTGTCAAAACATAAATCAAAATCTACAGTAATTATAACAAAACTAACATGATAGACACATATAAAATACTTTTCAAGAATAAAAGGATTGATTGTCTGCATGTTACTGGCCAGAACTGCTTCGTTTTATCAACTGACCAATTAAAATGGTCAAGTTACAAGGGAAAAATGGCAAAGAAAAGGGGACTAAAAAAGGAATAAATCAAAACAATTAACTGACACATTTCACTTTGAGACAAGAAAAAACAAATGTTGATGTACTGCTTCAGTACATGTGAGCTGAATGGAAGTACTTTTTCAAGGCAAACATCAGAAATACAGCCCGTCGCATTCTCACATTTCAAATTGCTCTAGCTGACACCCAAATTTATGAGTTTTAATCCAGAACAAATTTCTCCCCTTTGTTCCATTTTTTCCCTTCATCAATTCCTGTCCCAACTCCATAAAAGTCAGGACTTTGTTGGCTATTGCGCGACCTCCCCAGGACGACTATTTTTTCGACATACATCTGTCAAACGCGCGCCTTGCATCTCTGTCCAAACTTGTTCACTTTTGCTCTCTAATCTCAATCACCTTGGTGTGATACAAGTTTAGATTTACAGTATAAATACAGCTCCCGATAACATCCAGTTGCCCAGCAATTTGGCTAAAACCTGTAGATCAAGCTAATCCCCCTTACCCAACATTGAGCTGATAATCGCAGTTTTGCTGCCAAGAATTAAGCCCCGATTTTTTCATTTTTTAACTTTCTGGTTTAAGAAAGTCAACTTTATTGCCTACAAGATTAGCCTTTTGTGCCTTCAATGGCCTCAATCTGGGGTATATGCAATATTAGTGTATGGAGCCTCAGCAGTTAACAACCTTCCTCTTCCGTCATATTACAAACCCTTCTACTTCAAACGTACTATGGCAGAATTTGCAAAATCAAACAACATTTTACAGGTACCATCTAGAATACATAGCCCTGATAAAGAAAACCTCTATCTGAAAGTAGACAACATACCAATTATTGAATTATTCTTCACATAATTACTATTCTTATGGGAGGGGGGAGTGCGGAAAATGCTTACCCTGGCAGCAGCTTTGATTTTCCTTAAAAGCTCTACTGTGGGCCCAAGAAACTCCTGTCTGAACTGATCCCAGTTCCCATCAAACTGTTCATCTACACACTGCTTCACTTGGCTGACCAAGACTCCCTCTACACTGGCATATGGGATGTAAAGTCCTTCTAACGAGGCCCTTAAGGTGGTTTCCCAGTTCTGAAATTTAAAATAAGAGTTCATATAATAAAAAAACATCCCCAGCTTCACCCAAAAAATACCAATAAATGGAAAAACTGTTTTTGCAAGTAACAATACCAAACAATGTTATATACAGACTTTACGAAAGGCGTCGGACCGTCGGACATGCCTGGCAAATTTCGTCTTGGTCCGATAAAAAATCCTGTATCGTCGGACCTTATGTCCGGCGAGTTTTCAAACTGACTGGGAATGTGTAAATATAAGGAATACGTTGTTGTTTCTTTTCTGGACGATATATTTTACTTCATTCAAAAAGAGAGACGGGGTGAAAATCTCGGGGAGTTCCTAAGTAATTATACATAATTTATTAACCTCAGTTTCACTCACAAATACTATTTTGTGACTGGCTGAGGTTGGGGGATTCCTAAATGATGTAATGTACAGTCTCGTTTTCGTTTTCGTAATACCCCTACACAACAAAATGGCCGCAACACATGTGCTCGTGCTATTTGCGTTTTTACAGACTTGATCCTCTGTTTCTTCATTATCAGTCGTACATAGTACTCATGCATAAGCCTTTTGCTTAGAAATGACGTTGTTGAACTTTAAACACTTCGTTGGTGCAAAGCGTGGCAAAAATGAAAATGAAGTGAGGAAGAGAAACGGAAGTTTATTAAAATTGGAAAGAAGGTAGGCCCTGGCGGACTTATGGTCTGTAGGAGAGGAAAATAGTGTGTGCCGAGTGTCAGGAATACTAAAGTTATCATTTTGATCAATAACAACATAAATGTTACAGCTTTATTACGGGTTCTTAAATTATGGAACATATGTACGTATTTGCATGTACCGTTCACCACTAGTTGGAGAAAGTGTACATGAACTTGATGAAAGCTCACAGTTTGAGTTTCTTTTTATAAAAAAAAGAAATAAAATGAAGAAGAAACTTAGACTCGGACCGGACAGTCCCTGTCAAAGCTTCAATTGTGCTGTTTCAAAATGCATATGTTATTGCCAAAAACAATGTGTGAAATGGTTATCTGATTAACAGACGTTTTTATGGACATGTATACATTTGATATTACTAGCTACACATTCTTCATACTTGTATTGTTTTTAGTCCTTGTGTCATTCCACAGCATCTTTTTCATTAAATAAAAAGCAACTTGTTATGCAAGTAATTTTTTTGCCTATTTTTTTTTCTTCTTATTTTACCTTTTTACAAATAAATATATATCAAAAATTTAATAATTGATTTAATGTCAATGACTTAAAACGTTAGAAAATACACATGAAAAGATGAATAATGGTTCATATTTTTATTATTTTACTTCGGTCTGACAGATTTTGTTTCGGTCTGACAGAATTTTCAAGCTTGTCAGACCGAATGTCTGACAGATTTTTTGGCCTTTCGTAAAGTCTGTATATATCACAAAATTTCTGATATCAATTGGTAACTTCAGTACAAATGCACAGATTCATTGCAAAATGATCATCAAAGACAGCGCTGTGAAAATCTAATTGCAACAAGTTCAAATTACTGTCAAACTCAAATGCTAAAGTGGTTCAGAAAATTGCAATGTAACTACAAATCTTAGGCACTTTAATTCTGCTAAATCTAATAAAGGAGGAGTAGCTACACATGGTAAATAAAAATAAATATGTGGCACCAACTGGGGGAGAAGCCACTTTGGGGTAAGAGTTGCACAGTGTGCTACATAATCACTGCATAAAAAACAAAATGGTGAAAACAGATGATTAACGGCTGTCAAGTTGACAAAAGAGGTATGAGGCCATAACAGAATTAATGTCGACTATAAAGTATTTTTTCAGTCACAGTACTACCTTGGAGAAACATGTTTTATTTATGTTAAAAAGTCAAGCTGCGTGATCATTTTCTGGCAGGCCATGTCTATATTTTGTCTTTGTTTTGTAACTTTTTTTATCACGGGCACTAAGAGAGAACTTTCACATCATAATGAGAAACAACATTCTTAAATAAGTATTCCTTTCTATGAATCTAAATATATACTATAGTACAGCCTTTCTGGCCCCGCTCCCCTCCCCAATATTTTTACTTCAAATCCTCAAACTTCAAATCCTAAGCCAAACTAGCTTGAGACAAAGTCTTTTACTTATTCCACTGGCCTGACAAGAGATAAACACATTTTTTTTTGCTGATGTTGAAATAAAAACCCTCTGCACTGATCAACGCAATTCCACAGGGTGCAATTCACAAAAATGATTTCACACATCTTTTTTTTTCTCTTGGGTCAATGGGTTTTGTTATTCAAACATCCCCCAACTTAGTGGAATAATTTAACAGATTCAATAAATCAGCAGGGAGAATTGCATGGCTGGCTGAATGAAGATGGTGAATAATCAGTAAAATATCTCTCCGCCAGCTATGACGTAAGGAGCCTGCTGAGATTTTTCCTAAAGTGTGCATGTACGAGTCCATCTACCACCCTGTGCTTTGTACTGTACTACTACCAGTATAATGATGTGAATGGGAAAACACATAACATCACTTTTTAAGTTCATTCCAAATGGTGATGTTTATATATCATAACTATTCGTCAGTAATGGTTTCATGATTTCATATTCTGAATGCAGATTTTAGTCCAGCCTTTCTTTTATATAATTACTAAGAATCAGCATTTCACTGTTTGTAGCAGTAGATTAAGATGATGGAGTACCCGGGTATATTTTTTATCTTTTACATTTGATTTGATTTTTTATTCATTATTCTTTCATCTATTAGGGTGCTGTTGGGAGATTATAAATTTGGAAAGTTTGGAAAGTGGAAAGAGGAATTTAGAAAGTTCATTATCTGCTCAATTTCACTTACACAAATGAGATGTGCACTTTAAAAAAATTGTCAAATGTAGATTAAGGGCAGCACTTCAGCAAAATGAAACATTGAGGTACTTATTTGTCTTAAAAAATAATACAGTCCCAGAAGTACATGAAACATACAGGCCCCACATGTTGTTATATTTATATACACAGCTCACACTGGCAAAATAAATTTCTCTACACTGCAGCCTCCATACCATCTATCTCCTAGCAACGGTAAACACAAAAATGCTTTCAGACCATTTTGTTCACTTTCTCTTTTGTAGAATGTTTCCTGCTTAACAGCAAATACAACATACAAAATTCTTAGGTACCATAAATTATGTCAGGGGTTCTTATGAATGATGAAAATGGAAAGGTCATGTTGGCAGACAGACTCTCTGTTGTGAAAAAAAATAAAGTGTGCAAGAAGTTTCTAAAAGGGAAGAGCTGATAGACCTGATAATAAAAAGCATGACCTTGAACATGAAAAGAACTTAACTCTAGCAATCTATAAAGAGATTACACAGCAAAAATTCTATAACCTGTTTTTTAAATGTCTATTTCACAATCTTGATAGAATTGTTCAATCTCAAAAAACACAATTAATCCACTTAATGCAAAGTAAAAAAAAATTCTTATGAAATGTTATCAAAGCAAAACAATTTAGAGCTAAATATACCTTGAGACAGATAGACAGACAGACAATACAGTTACCCAAGTAAACCTATTTATGCATAGATGTATTCTAAGATAACTTGTTTTCAGTTGTTCTTTTATGTTTGGAAACATGCTAAATAACACAAGCACTTTCTGATAACTACATACTGCCTTTAAACCAGTGCCTGACACGCACGCACGCACACGCACACACACACACTATTTATCTTACTTCAGCCAATATACAACTCCTCTATGCAGTATTCTTCCCACCACCCAGCCGGCTGATACTATCCAGTGTTATAGCTAATCATGAACTTCCCTGGGAGGTTAAAAAATATCCAAGAGGCAAGCGACTACTCAGCAGACAAGAATGTTCTAAGATTACTGCTAGTTTATCTCTCAGCAATGCCACAACTCAAAAAGAGTTGTCTGCAAATCGTGGAACATTAACACTCCTGTCAGAGAGAGGTGTAAACTACGGAGCAAGAGTGAGGGGAAAGGTTAAATCTGTTTGGTTAAAATAAATGTGTGGTAGAAGAGGCGGCTTGCAGTCTGACAGGCACCCTGAAGTTCTGGGCATGGGGGTAGTGCTAACAAATAATAAACCCCAAATGCAATAAAAAAATGAAGACTGTTTTTGTTACAAAAGCTTTTAAAAAATACATGTAAATCCCCCTGTTGGATAGGGATAAAGAAAGAGATTGAGGTTGAGCAATCAAAAGTGACATTTGGGAATAAAGTGGTTCTTTGGGAAATGAGTCATCATTTTTAGGTCTGCAGTTGGGGTAGACAACTGTTGGAGATGGAAAGAGGGACACTGATGTCTTTGTGAAATACTAGACCTCACTTAGACATAGCAGTGAGAACATTTGCACCAATCAAGATACTCTAATTAGATCAACGCTTGTTTCTCACAGAGACATGTTAAAAGTGTCCTCAGAACCTGTTGGCAAAGGCAAACAGGGTGTGTAAACCTTAATATAGCAAACAGAAAATTTGCCCAAATTTTTCTGGAAATTTTAGCATTTTCCCATTAATCACCAAGGTATACCTTGTCCAAAATTATCAAGGAAATTACCATTTACAGCTCTCAATTTTTAATTTTACCATCACAAACAAAATTTGAATACCATTTTCAATATGCAAGTTGATCAAAACTTAGAAACTTAGGGTGAGAAGAAGTCTACATAGTTATTTGTAAATATTTTGTGATTGTCATGCCTTAATTGGTGACAAAGGAAAAATTGCTAAAATTAAAGAAAATAATTTCCTGAGCGCAATGAAGGCAGGAATCAATTGTGAAGGGCATGCCTTATATGATCTGCGGACTAATTAGTTCGCGTATCAACTGGTTGTGAACTCGGCCTAACACTCACTGTGTGACTTAAATTTCCATCTATTCACATCTAACTGATGAAGTATTTCGTTGCAACTCTATTTTTATTACCACTCTGACACTCTTATGTCTAACAAGAGACAATCATCAGAGAATACAGCCATAGGTGTTATGGTAGCCTCTAATACAGCTGATAAAATTCTCTGCCAAGTATGAAAAGATTCCCTGGCCCCCTCACAGCGAGGTCACCGAGTACCTCTCTTATTTCTCAATAAGACTCTAGTAATTGAAGGCGTTATTCAATCACTGCAATAAAATTTAATGGGATCAAATCTAGAAGCGCATAATTCAAGTCAAAATCCCTTATTAAATATTTTCAGGTGATTTCCCACATATATATATATATAACCAAAATGAAGTTTTGACAGCAAAGTGTTCTTTTTCACTCATACAACTGCAATTTCCTCCCAATAAATGCTACTTATAAACCATATGACCAATTTGTGACAGTTTTAAGTGTGCTTTTTAAAATCTTGTGTCCCTCTTAAATTATAATTCTTTGCAACATATGACCTGTGTTAATAAAGACTTATACAAACCCCCTCAAGTCAAGAGGAGAAATCACGATGACTAAGTAAACACCCCTTCACATTTTCACAAAATCTACATTTTTTGTCAACATCTTGAGAAATACTGTGATCAATAGCTAAGTGTCATTTCCACATGTGTGCATCTTAAAAAACATGAAGTATATGGTTTTTTGCAGAAAAAAAGACATCACTATAACAGGTGCCTTGTGGGAAATCAGTCCAGCTAGGGGCATCCACCTTTGATATATGTGTGATGG
This sequence comes from Lingula anatina, assembly GCF_001039355.2. The sequence continues at coordinate 40,601 of NW_019775645.1, read as the reverse complement.
GAGAGAACAAACATGCCTATATTCTTTTTATATCGACAATAAAATTTATTACTGCTGAGCCTGAGTAGCGGGTAATAGCATTCTGCGTTTCACAACTTACATACATATTAATAGGCTGGACTGGTAGCATAATATGATTTAGAATTCTGCATTTATGTGGCAGACAGAGCTATTAGATTCACTGAGAAATGTTCAAGTTGTTCATGAACCTTTTATTATTATTATCCTATTATTATTTTTTTTTTTGTTCTAACTTTCGATGCTATGTACTTTCGTTGATCTCTGAATTTAACATTTTGACCCATTTCTTGTATCAAAATCAACTTGTGGGTAATCCAAGTTTTCTAGTTTACCATACATTTGATAGGACCCAACAAACAGTTTGTAAACAGTGACAAGATGTTTGTTGGAGTGAAAATAATTCATCATAGAGTTGCAGCTTCTTCCTGGAAACAATGTGTTACATATATTATCTATAATTTACACTTCCTTATAGCTTCTCCACTGCTCTGATTGGTAAACTATTTCCCAGAGAAGCAATAATGACATGCACTTGTGAATCACCTGTGCAAAACGGAGAGAAAAGGATATGTGGAATTTCTGATAAATAGGTGCAAAGATGAAATATAGGGCTCTTGGTAAAGTGTGTGTTTGTGGAGTAGGGGTTGGGGGATGTGCAATAAAACAGATAGGTACATAGTAAAAATATCTGGCCTTGTCACTTACTTTGAAGAGGGGGTTACAACTTTTCACATAGTTTTTTTTTGTACAGTATTTCCTTGAAGAAGATGAATTGCAAAACCCACCTCCTCAGTTACAGCATCTTCTTCCTCCTCCTCTTCCTCCTCGTTGTCGTCTTCGTCAAGTTCTGCTATGCCAGGCAATCTGCCATACACACTCTGTAACAACAAGAACACTAACATCAGTGGTGCACTATACTCCATATCATTTAAGTTAACGGTGCTGCAAGGGCCCTTAGGAGATATAAGTGAGACAAACAAACAAACAAACAAATAAATTGATACAGCTTGACTGCCAGGCTGCATACTACCTCTGGACTACTATTGCCAATTTAAATTAATTTAAATTTTCTCACAGCTAAATGAAATAATTCTAGTCAAAAATGAAAAACTTTTTATTGCCTTGGTTGTACTGGTCAAGAAGTCTATGCTCAAGGTAATATAGAGCATTGAACTATAAGCATTGTGTTAGGTGAACTCTTGGTCACAACAGCACAATCAACCAGAAACTCATCTCTACACTTAAATTAACGACACATTCAATGGCAATTACATCTGAGATAACTGTCCTAACTGTTCAACACAATGAGACTAGATTATTGAAAGACACAACTGTGGTAAATAAACGGGACTCCTCAGATGGAACTCCATAAATAATATACATAGTCAGTGAAGCACAAAATTTTTAATGCATTAATTGCCACAAACTGCAGTTTTAAGAAATAACAAAAACCTCCAGTTCTGAGACCCTCGCTGTTTCTCAAAATGGCTAAATTGGAAAATTAGCCTCAGCAAAGACTTAAGAATATCAGCCAACTAAGTTGCATTTCACTAAGAATCACCTGAAAGGACAATTAGCTCCTTTAGTCAGCCTTACTTAATGACTTATTTTAAATGTCAGAGGAAATTGAATGGGGCCTCAGGATATTCTGTTTTATTCCAGGTCTATTTTTTGTGGCTTGCTAGTACATACCAAAGAAATTTTCACAGTTGTCACCATAAGCCATACTTACATTTGTGACATTTGATATCTGAGATCTGCCTTGGGCGAGTGATGAGTCCATAACCGAGATAATTGAACTCTTGATTTCTTATAATGTTTTATATCTAATTCAGGTTTTGAATTCATATATCAAAAAAAAAAAAAAAAAAAAAAAAAAAAAAAAAAAAGTCCTGGTAAATCCAAAAACCTCGAAATTCAGGGTACTGGTACAGACCATTACTTTGCCATATGCCCTAAGCCCACACTCTCTATCACCCTGAGTATCAGATTTCTCACCATGACTACGTTTTCCCCAGTTTATGCTCTCTAGCACCTTATATTATAGGGCACAAACTTCTCATTTATAAATAATTTGCTTCTAACCAGTACAATCTCTCTAACACTGCATCGGTCCTTGAGCTGACGGGAGAGGAGCCTCCAACAGACCCCAAAATTCAGGGTGTCAAGAATAATTGTCCCTAAGGTCAGAGCCACCGTGGACATTTAAGGAATTCAGCAAATTAGTTTTATAAATTGACTGATAAATAAGGCTAGGGAAAACAAATCAATATAATTATAGGATGGTATGAAAATAGCTGCCTTTAATGCCAAGTCAGGTTTAACTATCTGATGGCGCATGTGTGTGTGTGTGTGTGTGTGTGTGTGTGTGTGTGTGTGTGTGTGTGTGTGTGTGTGTGTGTACAAACAGAAGTGAACAACAACGTAATGACCACAATCATGATCAGTTTGTTATATATTCACACAACACAACTAACTTCTGAAGCAGACATGAAATCTGCATCAGTTGTATATTACTATGGTAACCCATGTAAAATAATTTTTTAACTCTAAGCCTTATATTATCATAGACAGGAGTGTGTCCAAATGCCAATTAACCATTTCCTATAGGCAGTAACATTTGGGCAAATTCACTCGAAGTCTTAAAACTAACATTTGTTAAATTAAAATCAAATTTTACATCAAGTGCCTCAAAAAATGGCCTTTTCAACTGAAACCATTTCAAAACAATCTGTAAGACTTAATAGGTGGCTATTGTGTGCTAAATAACTGAAAACATTCTGCCCCAACAACCACAGATGAAAAAATCTACCACAAATCAATCATAAATACTCACTTGAATCCAGAAGCACAGCAATCCTGATCAAAACTGATCCAAAGGAGAAAAAAACCCGAGCGGGACAAAAAACGAAAATCAATGAACAGCCTGATTGATTGAAGCTGACCCATCGACTGAAGGGGAAAGAAGGGAGTTATGAATGAAATATGCAGTGTTTATGTTTGCCTGACCCTCGTTCCTAATCTCTCACAATCGAGCTCAGCAAATATTGACCATTTGCTGCAATGGTCTGTACACATGAGGGAGTCGTTTGACAAATTGAGGCGAATTCCTTTTTAGATTAGAAAATGATTTGGAAGATATGGGGGCCATTTGAGATGATGGATAAATGTCGCTGGAATAATGTATTATAAGAGAATTCACTTTTAATGAATCATTTGGTGGATAAAGTATTATTGAATGGAACTGGATTCAGCAAATACTTCTTCATGGAAAAAATAAATCAGTTCTTTGGTGATTAGGAAGGAAATATTGCTACACTATATAAGTACAACAAACCACTTAAAATTACTGCCTATTTTTAACATTTTTACAGATGATCACCATTCAACTTACTAACAACTTACTATCAAAGAAGGTCAACTAAAACTGGAACCGGCCCAAGGCCAAGCTGGCAAAATGTCAAAGTTCTAGCACATCCTTTTGCCGTCCACTCAAAACTGAGGCAAAAATCGATTCGATCTTAAAGCAGGAAATCAAAATTGCATAATCATGGCCTTAGATAACAGTTATATCTGATGGTCAAACAAAGCGGATAAAGGCTTGACCCAACATAAACTAAGACACAATAAACAAAAACTACATAGAATATCGGTCACTGTAATATCAGTTACCATCTCTTCACTGAGGAGGGGGAGGAGGAGGGGGGGGGGTAAATATTTGCTGCCATCGTATCTGAGGAGACAGAAAAACAAGGCTCGGCATTTGATCATCCAGTGGCTTTGCAAACTGAACAGTAAAATGACATCGTGTTATCTCAACACAATGCCTGACTTGATCTCATTACTGAAATAAAGATCAACAGAAGATGACAATTGCAAACTCAAAAAAGGGTAATCTGAGCTTCCTGCATGGAGGCAGTCATTTTCTTAAACCAATACATGCCTGAGTGGTCTGTCAATAAAGTCAAGTAGGCAAGGGAATTTCAAAGTTAAAATTCATTCATCACTTCTGGATTTTTTAATCACCAGTTTTCAATACTTATATTTGTAAAAAGATATCAAGTTGATAACCTCATTTGCAGCAAATTTGCTATGTTAATTCGTCAACACCTTTCATTACCCCCTTGTTTTCAAAATTCATTTGGTTATTTTTCTTTCTTCAATTTTCTCTCTCTCATTAATATATTTCAAATACTGGCTTCACTGAGTCCTCTAAAGTTTAATGAAATGCATATAACTTACTGTGAAAAGTTATTAAAAAAACTTGCACAATCTACATCATCCACACTTATATTGCCAGATATATGACCAATTCACAGAATTCTCCAAGGACCAAAACACACCACACAAACCCTTCATCAATCAATCCATATATTATTCTTTCATGTGCAATATATCACAGTATCGTTAAAAACCTATTCCCCTGCCTGATGTTTACCACCCCAGCCAAGAACACCACTTTAGCCAATTTCATGCCTGAATTAATAATTCATAAATGGAAATAATTAACAGTCCCGCTATGCATCCTGTTACTGACCCATGTGCCTTATGGGATATTTAATGCCCAACTAGTTCACAAATTACGTCAATTAGGAAACACTAATTAACTGCGTCTGGCTGATTTGTTACAGTGTTTCTTAATCACTGCAGGCCTGTCAATCAATGTGATGGAAGGTAAGGGTTGATAAAGCAGCAGGAACCGCTCAACTTATTCCGCTTGCATACATCATACATGGATGGTCAGTATCTTTAGGGTGTATACAATGGTTTGTATTCAGTTGTGTTTGTTGACAATTATTAAAATTATTAAACAGAAACAGTGCCAGTATGTCTTTATTTGGAAAACGGTACAGAGAAGCAATATTTCTCTCAGATTCCATGCATTTAAAGGAAACAATGCCAGTATAATCAAATGACCAAGCAACTGTTATATTGTAAAAGTCAGTAGTAAAATTAGGAACATAATAAATATACTTCAAAATGTGTAACTGATTATTTTAGATAGAACATTTCAGAATTATGTATTAAATCTTTAAAATTATACAGAGTGTCGAAACCTGAATGAGGAGCTTATATTAGTTTTTACTAAGTCTTTATGATATAGTTTCCATTTTGTAATGTTCAATATGTGCAGACATGCCACTAATTACCAAAGATAAGCTTCCACTTTGAAATATCTTTTCAAAACCAAAAGGAGCAAATTCAAGTGACCAGAAGTGGACTTGATACTTAATCCAGTTTGTAAAGATAAGAGCAGGATGTATGAGAGTGGGGATAATAACAGACTATATATATATATATCCACAAACAACGTCATTTCCATTCATTGGTACAAGACTTAACAACAATTCATCATAAATATAAACAACGCCTAAAGGTCTTCAAGCTTCAAGCCAAATTGTCTGCATTCATACAGGCAATAAAAGGTGTTTTTGCACTCTTCATAAAGATAAAGCAGGAAGAAGTTTGTCACCTTGAGGTGGACTGGAACCTCACCTGTCTGGGGTCATGACCAATATCACCAAGACAGCTGTGCCAGGGAGGGGCACAGATGGTTCCATGCTCTAGGGGCACTCCCCCTCTCCCCCCCCCCAAAAAAAAAAAAAAATAAAATAAATAAATAAATAAAAATAATTAAATAAAGTATAACAAAAACCTATAATGAACAACAAAAGAGAAAATCAATTTCCTATCCACATATTCTCTACAATTCTTATTATTATAATTAATTTGCCACGTTTTAAATCCTTGACCCCCCCCCTTTTACATGATAAGACATCTCAAAGTGTACCAGTTGTATCCCTAAAATATTAGTATACCACTCAATGTGAAAAGGGTCTTAGGCTCCATTCTCACATATGCTATTGATCTACATAGTTCGATCCAACTCTGCAGAGACTCTTGCTGAGTGCATTAATCTTAAGTGAATGGTGTTTCCTTCTGACATTGAGTAGAATACAGAAAAGCTGGTGATTATATGTAAAGTTGGAAACCAGAGGAGGCAGATCACTTAGGCCGCATTCACATCAAGTTGAGCCATGGCTCTACAAAGCCACGACCTAAATATGGCGGACATACATGAAAGGAAAACCGCCTAATCTTTTAATAGTCTCTCCGCCTCTCATACGCCTCCCCATGTGTCGTCCCTGCGGGGGTACAGTCATTAAATCTCAGCTCCATTGGGACGACACATTTAGGTTGTGGCCATATTTAGGTTGTGGCTTTGTAGAGCCATGGCTCAACTTGATGTGAATGCGGCCTTAATTAAGCTGATTGCACTGAGCAAGTCTCTGCGGAGTTGGATCGATCTACATAGACTGGTGGAGTCTATGGGAATTAAAGGGGTCTTAGACTGATCTCCTCACTGAAGATAGGGCAGAGACATCAGCCACAACATCAACAGGTTTAACTAAATCTGTCCTCAGACAACATTAAACACAGACTTTAGAAACCTAGATTATGTAATTCCTCATATCCCATTGTCTTCATTATCACGTGGTTTACTTGGGATAAAAATTATGTCCCATTGTGGGTTAAACTCAGATAATAAAGGGACTATTCATACCATTGCTTTTGTTTTCATACAGAAAAAAAAATGTATCATAGAGGTGATTTCATGGCCAAATTTAATTTCAGAAAATCCCTATTTTTGTTCAAGTTATATGTAATTAAATTATATTTAGATGTCTTAAAATTATATTAAGTGAATATTTAAGTAAATTACATTAAACTTCTATACAAATCAAGTCAGATGCCAGTGTATAGTAAATGTATTTAGATGTCCAAGTTAAAATTACATTAAGTTCTGCAGAATGTTTTTAGGATTGAATAACTTCATTAATGGCTTCATCTTCTAGTTAAAGTTTAAATCAGCCTTGGTCTAATTGTGTTAAAGGTCTCCTGCAATATGTCTTAATTCTGTTAATTGGCTTCAATATCTCTGACTTGCTTAAGGAATCACTGTAATGTAATTGTCCTTGTGTATTAGTATATAAGGAGAAGAATTTGCAATATACTGTCATTACAGTCTTGTGTCTTCACATGAAGTAGTCAGAAGTAGTGTAGAGTAGAACATATAGTCAGCAGATAGAAGTGGACCAGTAGTGGACCAGCATAATTACTGGCAGCACGAGCCAGTTACTATAAGTTACTATAAGTAACTGGCTCGCGCTGCCAGTAATTACGCGGCGGGATATTCAGGGCACAGACCGTGATCATAAGATAGCGCGAATAGAAAATAGATTTTTAGAAAATAGACATTCCATGTGAACGAAGCCTTAGTCCATAGATCAACTGCTGCTGTCCGAATGAATATAAGCATGCAAAAGCAAGGTTGAAGGTCAAGTTCATCTCACTCCTCACCCCACCACACCCCACTGTGACCACACCCCACCACCCAGACACTGGCTATCTGTCTATAGGAGAGCTATGTATACAGACCACTGTTGTTAGCATAATATTAATAGACATGAGTAGAAATTAGTTCTGCATGATGTCTAGGACAAACTGTTGCCAAACTCAGCTCAGTAAATTTATTCTGCTGGTAGGTACAAAAAGCACTGATCCCCCCCCCCC
>NW_019775645.1:0-23600 GCF_001039355.2 Lingula anatina | reverse complement strand
TATTTCAAATTTTTTAATGTTTCAGAAGCGGCATGATTAGATATTGAAAACATAATTTAAGGCTGAATGTCCACTTCAGTCTTCCAATTCTTGCTGTATGAGTGTTGCATAAAGTCGTACACATGCAATATGTGAACTCTATCAATTTTTTTTTTTGGGGGGGGGGGGGGGGGGGGGGGGGCATACACGGAAGTACTGTCACACAGGGTTTCACAGACATACCATGCTTGTTTTTGAGTCCTGAGAATTTGTGATGATAAAAATATAACAGTGGCCATGTAACAATTCATTCACTTGGATAACTCTTCACCTTTTTTTCTTTACATTATAACTTTTTCAGTTCTTTTGCTATCATTTTCATGTGTCTAAGATACATCTACTCCTGTTGAAAAAATTTTTTCTCCAAATACAGTTTTTCAATATCAAGTTATGCACAGTTAAAATTGTCTATTCTATGCTGATGAAATGAAATGTGTATACATCATAGAGGACTTCAAATAATAAAATGAAAAGACAGAATAGCACCATAACATTTCCCCCAATGTACATCAATCATAGAACAGTTACTTAGAAGACCAAATTGACCATTAAAAATCCATTGACATTTGCCAAGTTTACTGAAAGCAATCACTTTTGCAGAGTAAATCCAGCAAAGCCCAACTAATATGTTGCCCTTTCTACAGCCAAACAAAAAAAATAATAACACAGTAAAAAAAAATTACAATTAAAACCAATTTTCTTAATTTTTATCCATCAAGCAGGATATTTTTAGCTGTTGGAAAAATCTACCAATTGAGCAAGACCCTGAAGTGATACATTATAACTGTCCTTTTTCCCACACCTGCACACACACCATTAAGGAACATCAGATGCAGCATCATTTTTCATCACCATGGCAACATCTCTCAACAACAACAGCAATCTCAAATCCATTTCATTAGCATTTTTCACACAATACATTAGCATATGGTTTACTGAAAAATAAACCAGTTGCCCTGGTTGGGGAAACTTATAACGGCTATAATTCAAATAACACACGGCACATAATGAATGTTTGCCATCTGAAATGCTTCTTTTGAAGTGAACTGAATACTGAAAAAAAAATCTGCATGGGTCATGATTTTGAAAAGAATGGTAAAATAATACTCTAACTGCCAGCCTGTCAAAAACCTTTTAACAATATATTAAACTGATGATATAGTATGTTCAGGCATCTTATTTATCATTATCTTAAGATTATCTCAAGGTAAAAATGTTAATTATCAGGTGTGTGGTTGATTATAAATAAATAAGTAAATAATCAGCCAAATAAATAAATAAATCAACCATTGAGTCATGGAAAAAATGATTTGAGAGAGAAAGGATAGGAGAGAAGGGAGGTGATTGAGCAAGGTAACTAATGATGAGTTGAAATATTAAAGATTTAAATTTCATTTTAGCACTACATCTTAAATTTCACTACCCTAAGCTTTCTTAAGGTTTTCCTGCCTCACTTCACCAATTCTATAGCTGCAATATGTACACCAGCCTACACTGCATTTCACATGCAAATTTACCATGTCAGAAATCATTTCATGTAAAACATGTAGCATGAGAACTGCCTTCAGGTTTAAAATATAACCAACATAGATATTTTATGAATACTAAAATATGATTAATTTTTGGGGTATGAATAGATCATTACAGTTGAGTTTTGAAGTTTTTATATTCTCTGAGTCATATATAGATAACTTTCTTTATTTCTATTATCATTATTAAAGATAAAATATGACATGAAATGACCTCTTTTTCTATTATGGCTGATATGATTCCGATAAAAGCAGCCATTAAATTAAAATCACAATTATTCAAAACTGGTCCAACAGTATCATCCAGGGGTTATTTTTCAGTGTTATTTCATCATCAAATTTTTAGTATCACCTGGTGTATTTATTTTCAATAAATTCAACCCTATTCTATGTTTTTTCTTCATTCAACTCTCTCTCTTTCACTTATGAATCACTTGTCAATTCATGAACTATCCAAACAAACAGGTAGATCCAGATGAATTTCCCTCCCTTCCTAAGAGAAAAGAAAAAGAAAGCACCATTAGGCCCACCAAAGCATGCTTCATATATTTTAAAATGCCCCAAACTTTTATCACTTTTTCGAAAACTTAAAGCAGGTGTCTTTATCTCTGCCATGAGGTTAGGATACTTTTAAGTAAAAACAAGGAGAAAAAGACCTACTTTAGGAAAAAAAAACCAGATCTAAAACACTTAAAAACTATCCTTTTTAAAAATATCCTGGGTAGCCCCCCCCCCTTCCAGGGAAAAAAAACACCTGTGGTGCTAACTGTGCATGATAGCTATGGTAAAACATGAGACATTTCACTCAATGTCAGGACAGGGGCATAAGGTAGGAGCTTTTTCAAGATAAAAGATGATAGCAAACATTGGATGTATTTTGTAATCTGCACTTCCCTGCCAAGCACACATGCAATACCAACAGTCTCGATGTTTAAGTAATTTTATGAAAAAAAAAGAGCAAAAGCAAGTTGTTATTTTGCAGCAATAGGCCAATTTAATCCAGTTTCTTTTTCCTCCATTGAACCGTCTCCTGACCTGAGTGCAGATCATAACAAACCAAAATAATAAATAGAGATAATAATTTCACGACTTTCAAGGTAAGACCTTATTTAGATCTTCCTCTACAACAACCAGTCAAACAAGGTTTGGATTATTCTTGAAGTACCTGGATAAAAATGTACCCATTTCTACCATACAAATCTACTATCTTCATGCCAAACAAGTATTTGTTTCTCCATAAATGGTTTAAAAGTATGCATAAAAATGAAAATTTTTACCACAACTGCAAAGTGTGTGTGATGATAAAGAAATACGACTAGTTCAAAAAAAAAAAAAAAAAAATCCAAAGCTACATGAGAGTATGAGAGTTAAATAATATACAACAAACTGCAGAAGTAAAAGACCAAGGTTACAAAGTACAGTCAATAAGCCACAAACATTAAGATCCTATCATGTCTTAAGACAATAAAGGAGGTCTTTGACAGTCCACATAACATCCATGTCCACTGGACAGTAATAATGGACACAATAAATTGTTCAGGGAGGTTTACTATGCTTTAATATATGTGACATCATGTATTCTGGATTCCGTATAATGTACCTGAGGAAAATACCTTTGATGTTAATGGACTTAATGTTACGCCAGGTATTTACCCACTGTGCTGAAATGTATTCCGGTCACATACAATAAAAAAAAAAAAGAATATCAAATCAAACCAAAGTCAGCTGACACAAGTACACGCAGCACTTGCTAGAAAAGAGTAAAATATCAGAATATTTTTTTATGTTGACAATGCAATAGGAGGCAGATTGACTGTGGTGCAAGATGAACGGAAAAAAAAAAAAACTTTAAAAAATCAAAAAGTAACTAGCAAATCAACTGTCTAATTTTTGCTCTGTATAAATATGATTTCATGATGAGTACAGTGTCAGACAAATTATACATGGTGCATATATATTGGATATGTAGCAGCAAGTTTCATAGCTTGAAAAATCGGGGAAAATGAAACATTTAACAGAAGGATAAAATTTCTAGCAACAATTTTAAACTGGTTTATGTTATAGAATACAAAGCTGTGGCCAGAAAAAACTCAGGCTAGCTGTAATTCCCCCTTGAAGTCAGAAACTGTTATATACATCTAGGCCACATATATAAATACAAATATATAAATTTAATAAAAAGACCTGAATACAAAATAATCATGACTGTTATTATTTGTACCAATATTACCACAATGATTCCCAGGGGCACCCCTGTATGGCATTAATCCTGATCTAAGTTAATCAAATCAGCAATAAAAACATCCCCAATTGACCTTGTATTGATGTGTCAGTACTTTCAAATGAATCATAATGCATTAATTATATATACTGTTGAATGTTACCAAGACTATCAGACTGAGTAAATGACATCCTGACCATTCTATGATGATAGACACCACAGGGTAAAAAAAATTTTAATAGGAAAAAAGAAACCATTTGTGTAGAAAAAATCTCTAGGGATGGAGTCATTATAATGGTGTTCTGGAAATAAGCCCTTACAGAAAAAAAACAATGAAATGTAAAAAACTGTTTTGTAGAGCATTTCCATCAGTGTCATCTAACTAGCTAATTATATAAAGGTATAAAAATAATGTATCAAGCCATAAGCAACCTTCCCCAGCTCTGACACCCATGAAAGAGTAAAAATCAATTCCTGCTCTAAAACTTGGATTTTTATATAATGCATTCACTGAATAAATAAATAAAAAAAATAAATAAATAAATAAACCAAAAAAATAAAATGACCCTACAATATACAAAGAAAAAAACTCTAATGCATCACCTACCTGTGAAAAGGTGTTCCATATATAACTTGCCAACCTAAAAGCCATGATGGTCTTATAGGACTGATATATATAGACATTTATATCCCTACGTTATCATGGTAATGAGTATAAATCCACTTCACTAGTTATCACTTATTCTTGAATCATCCAGTTTTCACAAAGCTTTCTAAGAAAGGTGATGAAAAATGGACGTATGGCACAAAAACAAAGACCCTGGTGTAAAATCCCACTGCTGCAATTATTCCAATTTCTTTTTCGCTTTCATAATCTTTTCATATCTACTGACAACAATGGTGATTAAAAATACACCATTCTTGGTGCTGATCCTGGTCCCTGGGTATAAAATCTCACAGGTTCAGCGCCTCCTTTGGTTCTTTATTCCATCCAAGAGCAACAATGGACTACGGACTTCAGACTGGAGACAACCTACGTCCTTGGTCTACCCCAGTGGAACATAATGTATTCCTTGTCCGTCATGTCCAATGAAATCTGACACACGCTCCGAACTCCATGACTGTACCCCCCCTTAATGTGACCAGCGTCTGTTATCAGGATATGGTCAGTCTACTGATGAGGAGTGGACAGGACACTAAAAGGGGTCAGTCAGTCTCCCTCAGGTGCAAAAGTGACCCTCTACTGTTGGTCAATGAACCACTGCCAGCTAAGAGCTGTCTCATTAAATAAAGGTGACATTAACTACAGTGTACCTCTGGTACCATGATGAATTGGTAGCTGGTATATTACTTGGGTTTTTGAAAAAAAAAATACGCCCCGAGTTTGTAGCTCTCTCAGTTATGAATAAACTTCCATCTGTATCTCAATCCGTAATCTGAAAAATTCTACCTGCAGATTATGCCACGTTGTATCTCTTACATGTAAAGATGGCATAAATATGCCAGCAGCCTATGATTTCAAATCCTCAGCTCCCCTAGCTCTGATATATCTCGACGCACTATTTCAAAAATGCAGAGTTCATTGGTTTGAATTTTAAACATGTGTACTCGCAGACTGCACTATGGTGTCTCAGTCATGTGAGAAGGTGGCTGAAAATAATACCTGTGTTAAGAAGCCGTTACGTTACGCTAAAAAGTTCTTGTTCCTTGGAGCATGTCTGCCCAGTACAGGTAGATTTGTGTCAGCTGCTATGCAACATAACCTCACCTACACTCAACCAGCATTATCTATGTTGAAATCAAAATAATGGCAGCATACCTTTTTTTTTTTTTAGTCAAAAAAAATCTTCCCTCCTTTAGTGACAAGTATGAAGAAAAATCTAAAGATTTCATACAATTTTCTAGTCAAAGTAATATTTTCAGATGCAGGGGATTTTTATTTTTCAAGTCATCCTGACCCTGATAACCTCATCTTCACCTGAACTGAAGAGTGGCAGACGACATCTACTGTAATGCGAGCAGACGATACTGGCATGTCACATGGTGTTTTGCATCAATCATAACATACAAAATTTCTTCTGCTGTTAAATTCTTTACAAATCAGGTGAACTGCAGGAGGTTAATAGTAAATGAAAAAATGACACAAGGATTTTTATTCAAACTTTCCTACTGTCTGTAAAAACTATATTCTTTCTCCCCTGACACCTTTATTCAAAATTCAACCAAACCAAAATCACAAAAAAAAAAAATAATAAATAAATAAATAAAACAGCTTACAACAAAGGTACCCTGGTTAAAAAATAACACAGGTGGCAGTTTAGTATTCAGGCTTTTGTAAGCTCTGCTTCAAACCCATCCACACTAATACTAATATAATTAACTGAAATAAGACCTCACTTCACAGAGGAGTCTTGTTTCAGTCAATCACAAAGTGCACTGCCCTATCATTAACAGGTGCACAGCCACGTGTCCCACTGGTTTCCTATTTCAATTACTGACACCATAACGAGGGTAATCAGCATTTCATTAAAGCAGGCAAACCTCTACCTAATAGAGTTCACCCATGTGACATTTAGAGCACTGGAGTCTTGCTTCTGTTCCCATCTTATAACTTGACTTGCACAAGGGGTGTGTGGTGATGAAGGGAGGGGGGGGGGGGGGAAATCAAACCTATAAAAATGACTGTTTTCGAAGCTTTCAGTTTATGCCTAATCTTTTCCTTTGCTTGTAGTTCAAAATTATGTATCAGTCATTAAGTATTCCTACTTCAAATTTATTATTTGGCTTTGCATGAAATTAAATTAAATAAATGCTATATAATCCAATCATGACTAGCCTAGCTGATTGGAATCAGTCAAGGTGGATTCACTCACTACTTAATGAGGTATGCCGAGAAGACATAAGAACAACTAGAACTAATGCAAAGCAAAACAATGAGTCTGATATACTGACTCCAAAAGCCCTTGAACCAGAAGCTCTTTCGAATAAGGTGAAACATAAAACCTGATAAATCCAAAATAATTCAATTTTTACAGGCATATGCCGACTTTCTATGGCAAAAGATTTTATCTAGCAAATTTTGTATCACATTCCAATCCATCTCCTTCATCTAATTAACTTAAGATTACCTTATGATGAACTTTTGATTACATGAAATCCTAATTAAGATTTGAGTTAATTTCCAGAATAAAAGATGAGACCTAATGGAATCATTCACTTAACAATATTGTATTGAGTAAAATTCATTTAAATAACATTTTTAAAAGCCATAATATCTTATACATATAAAACTAAAAAATATAGGAATGTCCAGTGATATCAAACACTCCAAGAGAAAATTACAGACTGGATGGATTTCTAAAATTTCTCCAAAACCGTGACAAGAATTTCTTAATATAAATTACATCTTTTTACTATTATACAAGTGTTAGAGAGTACACAAGTTACCTGAATGTACTGTGTAATATTACCCTTAGTATGCTTAAGGCTTTCAAACTTAAGTGATGAAACTAGCTCAACCTGTTTAGTAAATAGAATTGGTAGTTTTATTTTTCCATGCCAGCCAAGCACAAAGACAACCCTGGGACTAATGGGGAAAATGATTTAAAAAATTGGTGAACCTGTTTTTGGACACGGGTAAAATTTTTTTTTTATTATCATTATTTTTTTCTAACCAGTTTTGCTTTAATTTCTCTCTCTTATTTTGGGCAATTACCTGAGATATAATTCCCTTAGGAGTGCAATTTCTCATGAGTAGCAATGAATAAAAAGAAATAGTGACTGTCACCATTTTGTGAACATTTCTGAAATGTTTTATCAACACTTCATTGGTTTTGTAAATTTTGCTAATGTTAAAATTTTGAACTTTTTGGCAAAGACAAAATCTTAAGTAGAACATAGTCCACTCAGCTTTGAACATGACATGTGGGTAACCAAAGAGTACAACCCCATCCAACACTTGATACACGGGGTGGTCCTATCCCAAAATCATTAGGTACTTATCTGTAACCTGACTCTACCTATATAGCTGGGTACTTAACTCACTACTTAAGTACTGATATTATGACTACCTTCTGTGTAGTACATTAAGAAAGAGAGAGAGAGAGAGAAAGAGACAGAGAATTTAACTGAATGCCCTGTTATAGTTTCAATCATTGTACATTATCCCACTTCTTCAATATCATATGTTTGCTGGAAATAACAGAGATATGCTGATCATTCAGTAAGTTTCCAGTAATCTATGAATCTTGGAATGCAATTTCATCTTTAACTTCAATTCTACTACTGTAGCAGTACTTGTAGTACATTTGTACCTGTAATAATAGGGAAATTTATATTACTCTGTTTTTCCAATATATCCACTGGTGTTTTTAAAATCAACAACAATGTTATTCAATGCACCTATATATCAGATCAATAACTACAAGTATAATTGGTTTTGTAAAACTAAATACTCTTGGAATCTTCTGATTTCACCACTTTTCAAACCACTGCAAATTAAGGAAGAGTCTCCGATATTCAGCGGACTTTATATAACCAGTGAAATAAAATATACCATTCTTCTGTTTATTACTCCCTTAGTCTCTCTAACACACCCTTTAAATTTGGACAGATTACTTTACACTGGATGGATCATCTTCCTTTTGTGTTCAGTCTTCTGCGCTATGACCACAGGTCAGGCTTCTCAAATGGTCACTGCATGTGGCTAAGGAGGTCAGAATGACCACACAAAATCAATTATTGTAATAAATAGAAGAATGGCTAGAGTTTCATTAACTGCTACATAATGATGACTATTTTATCTAAGATAAGACTTCATGCGGAACTGTCTTGCAACATGACACCTGATGGAAAATGTGAAAAATTAAGATCAAATGTAATGCCTTTCCAAATATCTAGAAATGATACTAGCATATCACTGATAACTGTTTCAGTGCATTCATCTAACTCTAAATGAATATTTGACAAGATATAGTTTCAATGTGAGTATCACCAATAACTCAAAAGAAAAAGAAAAGAAAAGAAACTATTCTTCTCATTAAATAGCATCACCCAAAAGAAAAAAATAGATTTTCTTAAAAGTGAACTAAGGGTCTATTCCCACAACTTTAGATCGATCTATCACCGCGGGGAGTCTCACTAGATTACTGTCAGATAATCCCCCTTAAGTGTCCGTCCTCGCCTACTACAAGCTGTAAGGGGTAATTAACTTTCTCCTGCAGGGTCCGGCTGACAGCTATTTCCGCCCGGCTGACAGCTATTTAGCGTGAACCCTAGGGAGTTAGGTCGATCTAAAGTAGGTCGATCTAATCTATTGAAATGGGGTGTAAGCTTGTCACAAAGACAGTTACAGATTTCCAGTCTTTTCAAACAAATACCACTTAACACAATTATTCACAGGGAAATAAAAAATCCCTCAAAATACCACTAAACACAGTTATTTTCCTAGGAAATAAAAAAGCCCTCAAATTATCTTAATTCACCAAAACTTACCCAATGTCACTATGTGAAACTGACCCTGCAGGAGGCAGCTTACAGACTGAGAGTCAAGGCGAAGTTAAATGTGTTAATATTATGTGTGTTCAGAAGTATTACCACACTTATCATAATTTTTAACAATGTCATTATTTCATACCAAGAAGTTCTTTATAACTTCTTGTTCATACCAAGGACTGTTAATCTTTTGATAGTTGCTCGTTTCCTAAACAACTTACTTCTCAGAAGTTTTCATAAGAACTTTTTCTTTTTTAAAAATTCAGTTTTCAATACATTTACAAAGTAATTTGGTCACATTTGTTAATTTTATTGTCTAAATTTCTCATCCTCCTTGAATTAGTACAAATCTGGTAAACAGAAAATTAACACAGTTTGGCCTCCAACTGCTCGTTTCTACCCTGTCACCCCCCTGCACGTGACAAAGTGTGACGATCACGTGCAGCCAGGCACACGTGTACACATTCCTGAAGTCCAAGTTTGTACCAAACCCATTTAAGCGGAATGGTAGAAGACATCAGATATTTTCATTCCATGTTTTGGCTTCAACACCCACAGCAAAGAACAAATGCAGTCAAGGTATAAAATCAAGTTTAAATATATCAAATAAATTTGGCGAGAGAAAATTTTACCTAAAATGGGTTAAAATCTTGTACCTCTCCCTTAGTACCCCCCCTCCCCTTGCTAGAGCTAAAAATCAACATACCCCAAGGCTACTACCAAGTTAGAACCCCCTCGACACTCTAATAATAATACCATAATTAAAACTCAAACTTCCACTCTGTCACACTTATTCTAAGGAAATTTTCACTTTCTGAATTCTGACTGCTATGATAACATATTACAGCAGCTGTTTGTTTATCAAGGAACTGCGGAGGACAAAAGAATCAGTACATTACAAAGGCACTGTTTTGTGTGTGTGCATTGTTCTGTGTATTGTCTGTTCTTGTAATAACACACTGATTAACTCAAATCAAACCACACATGGTTTATCTCACCTATAATCTAAACTCTAAAATTCTTATTAATATAATAACCCTTTATGTTATCTTACCTTTGTATTATGAAATGGCCTGATTCCTGCTCTATGCAAACATTTGTACAGCCACTTTTCATTGTTTAATGCTTGTAATATTATTTTATTTCTACTAAAACATTTTCAAAAAATCACATACATTCATAATAGTTATAATGAAATAAATAGGTATCACACAGAATATCTCGTAAAAATAGATTGATTTCTGATACTTAAAAACAGCTGAAGTTGCTTTTTCCCTTTTTTTTTCTTAAAATCAATTTCAACTGATAAGTGGCATCCTTAGATATGTTAGTGTCACCTCATAAAAATAAACTTCTTTAAAAACTTGCTTTAATAATTTCTTTACTTAAAAATATTAAATTTCTTTCATTCAATACCACATCTTTCTTGTCCTCCAAAATATAATAATTAATATAATAATTAATCACCTCTGTTACAACAGAAACACACCAATTAAAAAAAAAACTACAAGTTGACGTTTTTTCATTTATGAACAGGTTAATTCTAAGTCAGTAAGTGCAATAACTGAACCAATCAGTCAATGAATTTCTTGCAATGCCAGGTGTGCATTCATTAGCCAGAAATAAGGTGAAAATCACCCTGGGCAAAACAGGTTACCACGTCTCAACAAACCAATATCTTTGTACTGGGGCCAAATATAGATATACTGCACCAAAAATACCTGAAGTGTTAAGTAACTTTATAAAATGTACAGATCCTAGGTGTGATATATATCACAAATACCCGCAGGCTAAAAAGTGTGACAATTCTTCTAAAGAACCTGATGCCTACTGGTAACATAACAATCTACAAGAAGCAATTCATCAGTCCCAAACCCTGAAAACCAAGCAGGAGGTCTCCTTGACTGCTTCATTTTGTTACATCATCATTTTAAATAGATATATTATAAATGATATTCAAACAACTTCCTTTTACTCACTCTTTTACATTATCACATTTTCACATTAACGTGTTAAATCAAGAATAAGCCAAAAGGTTCCCTTTACTTGGTTCTGCAGGCATACATGCCTTGGACTGATGTAATGTCTTGGGGAAGCAGTAGACTTTTTAACAGCAGACAAAAATTTCAAGAAAATGGCATAGGTGGTAATATCAGTATGATATCAAAAAGAAAAGATTTATCATAGATTTGGAAAATGGCTGTTTGTTCCCTTTGCACTTTGAGCACAAGATACAGAACATGAGAAAAGATGAATTTAAGACACACTTGAAACTCTCTAGTTACTCTTTGTTTTAATGCATGTCACTACTAGTGAGGAATACATGTAAGACACTATATAATCCAAGTGTTAAGAGGTGTTTTTAACATTTCACATTTTTTAAATCATCCAACCCTACCTCACAATAAATAAATGAATAAATAAATAAATAAATAAATAAATAAATAAATAAATAAATAAATAATTCTTGTTGGTCACTTTCAACTGACCTATAAAATGACCTTAGTTTGAGTACTTTTTTACAACAGAGACTAATGATCAAAATATACCATGCAATTAAAATATATATAATTCATCCTTTGATGAAAGCTTTGTTGTTATTTTGATCGAAGCATTTTGAAAATGTCAAAGGAAATGTTGCATTTAGAGAAGAACACTTGTACTTTTACAGCGTAGTGTACCCACTTACGACTTTACAAACCCTGTGACATTTTTCGTCACGCTAACTCTCAAAAACGAGCTGGATTACCCTCAATTCTTTTAAAAAAACCTTTTTACTCACATGGTGAGTTGATTTTGTTTTACAATTTTTATCAAACTCACCAGGCCAGGGTGTTTCTGAAATATGAGAGAGCCTCATTAAGTGAAATGACTACCCACCTGCCACAGCCTCCTCCACCATGGGTACACCACCATCCACAGCATCCCCTGGAGCCGGCCACTCATGATACATAGGGAACCCTGGCTGCAATATACACCAACTGTGGTACAGAACTATACGTGGTACAGATTAATATATACCAACTGCAGTAGTCACACCAGAGTACAGATATTACCATATACCATCTGTGGTACAGATATCTGTGGTACAGAACTGTGGTACAGATCGCCCAACTGTTGCACAGTTACACCATACTAGTGTGTGAATTATTGAGTCCAGCAAATTTTCACTTTGTGATTTGCATCATGAGTCTGCCATGACGTCTATGGCTTCATTTGCTCTGACAAAATTTCCCAAAACTGTAAAATGGTTCACAAATGTACATGTAATATTTAGTATTCCACAACATAGTGCCATAATTGCAGTATCACTCTCCATCTACACTGGGGAAACACAGATTAGTTTATGAAATAATCCAGTACATTGATGTGCCTGTTAAGATGTACACAAAGTTGACTCACAAATGTATAGGCCTTTGGGTTTTCATCATCTGTTCATTACGTGTTAACTTGCTCTTGCTGGTTAATCACAAAAATACGTCTATTATCACAACTTGCAGCAGCTCTATCCTCTGAACAACCACAAAACCATGTCCCCCTTTAAAACACAGAAGATATCTTGTTTTAAATGATACTCCAGTCCTCTATCTATCATCAGTTGATTGTGTGAATGCTTCCACAGCATACATGTGGTGACATTGCTTGAGGACAGATTGCACTGTGTCACTTTGAACAGCATGTCCTCTGTACAGCAAAAAGAAAAAAAAATCCTTTTTATCATTCATTTGTATCATTCCTGTTAGAGCGCATTCAGAACAGCCAACTAAGGGTGCATTCCCATAGATTTTAGATCGATCTATCCCCGTGGGGAGTCTCACTAGATTACTGTCAGATAATCCGGCTTAAATGTCCGTCCCGCCTACTACAAGCTGTAAGGGGGTAATTAACTTCCGTGCACGGTCGGCTGATTGCAATTTAGCGTGAACCCCCAGGGAGTTAGGTCGATCTAGTAAGATCGATCTAAATCTCTGGAAATGCCCTCTAACAGTTCTGCGAATCAAATATGGCAACCCACAAAAAAGCTTGCCAATTAATTTCTGACTAGACACTGAATAAATTCCCCGCAGGGATTATACAACAAGCATTCAATTAAGTGGGTAGGCCACATCTGATCTGCGGATCTTTTTTTTTCTGCTGTTCTGAATGTGCTCTTCTACTATGACTACCCTAGCTGTCACTTCCATGAATGTTTTTTTAGATTTGGGTTTATTTGAGTATGAAGTATGAACCATTTTATGATCATTAAGTATCCCCTTAAAGACACTTGTTTAAATTGTAAAAATGGTCTTGTTGACTAATAAAATGTGTTTTTACTTTATGAAAAAAAATTTGGAATTTTTGAAAAAATCCGAAAGACATTTGATCAGAAACAGTTAAAGCAATGCAATTCCCCTTACCTCTGTTCTTTTTAAATGTAATAATGCTTCCCGTTGTTAAAAGAAGTAACAGAATGCAGTTTTCACCCACTTTGAAACAATCTATTCCTCATCAAATTTAGAGTCACTTGCTAGTTAATTTCAAGAAATCTCATCTACCAGTGTCTCAAAATCCTAAATGTCTCCTGTGTAAACATTTGGTATTCCAGTGATTGAATAATGTATGACACTTTTTTCAAAATTTCAGGAAAAAAATCTTACCTGAATACAGTCTCAAGTACATGGAGATATCCACTTTATACAATTTTAAATTAGCTCCTAGCTTCAGCAGGAAAAGATTCTCCTGGTTTTGTTGAAAAAAGTTACTTCTTAACTTGGTGTTGGGTTGTTATTGATGTCCCAATGGTGTCAAAGTATACCACACTGCACAGCGCTGCACTTCAAATAACGGATGGATGACTGCATCAGTTCTTATAAACAACAATGGCAGAAGACCAGAAAGTAACCATTCTCCGAATCAATCACTCATCCGGTTCAGTAATCAGCCTCTTTTTTAACTGATAAATTTTCCACTGGCCAAGCACAACTAATTGTTTCAAATAAATGATTTGCATGCATATTATTCCTCAGAAGTCTACATTCATCCATAAATTGTTAACTGAATTTTCTAAAGAAAAAAAGGATTAATTGCAGTCCAACATGTTACACTGTGACGACACACATTATGCTGCCGTGGCAACAGAAGTTAGTCACCACCTTCATAAAAAGCAAACTTTTCATTCTGCCATCTGTTTTTTACTATAGTAAGTGCATTTTGATTTAACTGCAAGCATAAGCAATTCAGCAATCAATCTTTTTAAATTTTTTTTTGTTAAATGCCATTAACATCTTAACAATGAAACCTCTACTTAAATGTTGTTATTTCTAACACGCAACAACATGTACTTTAAAATTGTGGTAAAACACTTCACTCTAAGCTGAATAGTTATATGTATAGAAGTTTCTTTTATAAAATAACCAAAACTGATAATTTACTTTTGTTTTTGAATATGTATTGTTTGTCGCCTTACAATGGACACTTGTCACTACCTGTTATAAGAAGATTAAACAACTCCACTTAACAATTGCAGCTTGAAAGGCATTCTTTGATTTACCGTTATCATATCCTTCAGTTTCACAAGTGACCATTTTAACTGTTCTCTATTTCTGTTGAAAAGTTTACTGTATTTCTTACAAACTGATACAACTTTTCTGACTTGTTTTATTGGAAAAGATATATTTCTCAAATCTATCCTGTTAATCTCTTTGCTAATTTCATGGCTATTTCCATCAATTAAGTCTCAACAAAAACATTTTACTTCACCAAATTAAAAAAAAAAACAAATTTCTCTTGTCTATCCTGTTCATTTCTCTCAAATAGTTGGCCAATTCTCGTTCCCATTACAATACACTACAAAATTCAATACTTTCAGTTTTAATATGACTACCTAAACACGACTTCACCTTCAGATTATACTCAGTATGTCTTACATTGCATGTGCCCATCCTTAAATACAAACACGCTATCTCCTCCAGTCAGACCTTCAGTTCAGCATATGGTGACAAATTTTAAAACTTCATCAGCAGCTGTCAATATACATGACACACATAACATCTTCATGGCTTTGAATCTTCAAGCACATCTGTGAACTGATCAGTTCATTTCTTAACTTCAATCTTTTTAAATAAGCAGCTTCTTCCATGTACTTCCAGTAGACAGCGAGTAGGAAACGTAAAATCTGAATTTATTTGTAACCAAATCTGGTGTCCAATGGTTTTTAACCACCACCATGATAATTGATCCACACTATAAGCAGCTGACTAAGGTTTAACTTTCAAGATTCCTGCTTGGCTTCTCTCCTCAAGAACGTTTACCCTTTGCATTGTAAATCACAAAACAAATCAGTTTAGGTTACTTCACATTCTTACCCCTGTATTATACAGTGTAAGGATCATGAATAAGAATATTTGTTTTCATTGTAATGCCCGGCCACTTTCACTTCCTTAACAAATTTCACTGACACACTTCAGCTTGGTAGTAATACAATACAGTGGTATTCACATAAAGATAAAAGCAAACTGGTTTAGGTATATATGACATCATCTAAAAGTGTATCCATCTGTGATATAGCTGTCAGAGCCAAGTGGGACTTCACCACAGAAGCTGAACTGAGCTGGATAAACTGTTAAAAATGTTTAGAAGCATTAATCTATGCTTGGATTTTCAACTTGCATTTAAGACGATTACTGATTTGGACTCTCTGTTGTAATCCATGATAAAATGCTACACTAGCTGTTATCATTTTACATTATTTACCAAAAGAATTTAGTATACGACAAGTTTTTTTCATTGTTTTTATAAAATACTATCAACATTTCAGGAAACTTGTCCTAATGTACAGAAACAAATCACACTTTTAAGAAAATCACACTTTAAGAAATTAAATCAATGCTTGTAATCCCTGCTTAATACACACACGCACACANCCCTCCCTCTTTCTCTCTCTCTCTCTCTCTCTCTCTCTCTCTCACTCTCTCTCTCTCTCTCTCTCTCTCTCTCTCTCTTTGTTCTTTTCAACATTTGGTTTCTCTGCATAGTTCAAATTTAACAATGTATTTTGAAAGATATGTATTATGTATTATATTTGATGATATGACATGATTGTTATCCTTGATATTTGTCTTACTCTCAGAAGCTGCATCAGCACTTCTTGACCATGAGCCAAAACTGAAAGAGAACACATCTGCCATTGTTGGTGCCGCAATTAGAGGAAGTTCGGAAATTGTTCAACTTCTACTTGACTATGGTGTAAACCCAAATGGTATCTGTATCAAACAGAGGACGCGGCCACTACACGAGGCTGTCAGATATGAAAGGTAGTCTAAGGGCCCATTCCTACTGAAACTGTTGGTCAACGTAGATCGATCCAACTCCAAAGGGGCTCTTGTTGAATGCAATCAGATAAACAGATTAACACACCTCCTATTGTAGCCAATCTACTTGTATAATCACCAGCTTTTCTGTATTCTTTACAAAGCAAAGAGGAGGCCTGTTCATCTGCAAAGCTGATTGCATTCAGTGAGAGTCCCCGCAGGGTTGGAATGATCTACGTAGACAGACAGTTTCTTTGGCAATGAGCCCTAAAAAGGCGACTATTATTACACCTATTGCCTATTGCAACAATAAAGAGAATGAATGAAGTTTGTCATTGGTTTACTCACACATGTATGCAGATTTTACACACTGTTTTTCCCTGCCAGTTGCTGTTGGGCCTAAACAGGAATTTTTACTGAAGAAGTTATGATGGGTTGATAAAAAAAATTCCAAATCCTGCCTGAAAATAACAAAGCATATTTATATCTTAATATATAAACTTCTATTGTGTAAGCTTATAAATATCTTGAATTACTTTCAGGTGGGAGACGGTAAAAATCCTGCTGTCCTATGGTGCTGACCCCCTCATGCAGAATGACAAGGGACAGGTAAGCGATACGGCGGGGGACTTGCAGGCACAGATATTGGGATCAGTTAATATGTTATATTTTATTTTTTCTTTTATTTATTTGTTTGTTTATTTATTTTTGTGACAGGAGTTGAAGTATGTACCTGAGCTGATCGGTTCCAGTAAATCTAAAAGTATTTTTTTAATAATTTATATTTTAATTATCACATTTAAATAAATTGGAAATGGAAAGTTTAATCATTGATATTTTATCAGAAAACAATGGTGTCCAATATCTTTTTTCAGACTGCAGAAAGTATAGCCCTACAGTGCGGTAATGAAAAGGCTTCCAAGTTTATAAGCATGTTTAAAGGTAAGATCTCTAGAAAACTCTCCCAAAAATTATTGATATCACTAATGTTGGTGATGTTCATGATGGTGTTAATTGCAATTCAGCTGGTGGATGCACAGCATGCCGTCAAGGCAGTTAATTTTTAAAGTAACTGAGGAACACTTTGCATGGGAAGTTATTTGTAAATCATGTTGTCAAGTAGGAACCTATTCATTTAGCACCAAGTATAAGGCCCAATATGCAATAGATAAAGTGCAAGTCACGGAGCTGTAGGAGAAAAAGAGAAGATAGCTGATGAGACAAATGGAGTCAGTTCTCTCCTCTGCTTCATGTAGCGCTTTGAGACTTTATCTGACTATTTCAACCATGGTCAGAGCAGAATACAGTAGACCCCACTACGCTCTGTACCATGTAGTGTTGTGACTTTACATGGGAAAGAGCACTGCGTGGTCTGTTTTTGTGCTCGAACCATGGTTCAAGTTTGATGTGCACATTTCCTGTGGTACATAAGACTGGGTTCCCATACCTAGATTGATCTAGCAAGATCAATTCATTCCCATGGGATTTCTCACTAAATTGCTTTTAGCTTAAGCTGCTTAGATGTCTGGCACACCTACTAAAGCTGCTAAGCAATAATTAATTACCCCCAGCAGCTTCAGAAATCTTAGCCTCTTAAGTTGATTGCAATTTATTGAGAAAGATCAATCCACAATTAGTACAATAGAGTCTGGGAATGGTCCCTAAGTTCAGGTCATGGATGTTTTCCCAATTATTTGACCCTGTGAGAAGTCTACCATGCTGTTTAAACATATGATATCATGACACACACTAAGCATTAATATAAGATATCTGCGAAGATACTTTCGGAGCAGATGTTAGTTTTAAAACTGGCAAAATGTCGTATGTCGATGTTGTGCCAAAGGTGCTGATGCTCATGATTTTGTTCAGCCTGAATTCAGCCCTACCTCCAATTGTCCCAAACAACACTTGTCAACCAAAGTATACCAAAGATGGGAAGGCAATGTTCATGTTAGAGCTGCCAGTCATTACGGTAGGAAGTTCTGGAAATCAAACCATGGCAGATGTGGCTGCTTTGGAAAAGAAGGTCCATTATCAGGAGAAGCTCCTCAACTCACAGGCAATCCTGGTAATGCAGCAGAAACAACAGCTAAGTCAGCAGGCTGCAAAAATTATGGAGATGGAGAAAATACTCCATAAATTGGATGCCCTCACACCACCTGAAGACTGCCGAGACTTGCTGGTGTCTGGAAAATCACCCATTTCTGATTCGCAGATCACAGCTTCTTCTTCTTACAATGCTGACCATTACCCACCACGTTCAAGACTATACACACTTACTTTTAATGTGGGTGATGGGGGAAGCTGGCATGCTGCAAAAAGAGACATGAACCAGTGGCTCCAGTTTGACTTTGGGAGAGTGAGAAAACTAACAGCAGTGTTAACTAAAGGACGGAATGGCCAAGCCTGTTTCGTGACGGAATACCAGGTGCAATATGGGAACAACACGTTGTTAATGAGAGCTCTCCATGATGCTGATGGAAAGATTAAGGTATGTTCACTAACCTATGACTTTTATATCATGAGTGAAAAATTAATTCAAAAAGGAAATGATGATAAAAATTTTTGTATATAACAATAAAATATTACATTTTTTTATGTACAGACACAGATGTGTCTGTACATATAGCCATCATCTGCGTCTGTCGTCGCCGTCGTTGCCGTCGTCGCCGTGCACTTTTACCGATAACACGATAAGTGGAAAACTGTTTTTTATTTCAGCTTGAAACTTACAGAATTGATGAATATTTATAATATGCAGGTCAAGTTCGAAAATCAGCATGATCGGGTCANCTGCACTCTCGGAGTGCTTTTCTAGTTTTGTTTATTTTCCTTAATAACTTTTTTCTCAAACACTTGCATTTGTGATATTTAACCGCCTGAAGCTCTGCACATTTTCTGTATTTCCACATAAGCAGTTGTATGTTATTTATGTTTTCAAACATTATGTAATATTATTTTATGCACTGTCATCATTTTTCAAATATTGAGACTTTCATCATGTGACTTTGGTCTCTCATGGTCCTGATACTGTAATCTTATTGAAGGGATGGATTGAGACCATCTTCTGGGTCAGCTTCCGGAAGACGTTCGGATTTTTAAGTTTATATTGACTGATATTTATTTTTTTTTCTGTTGGAAGATCATCAAAATAGAGGATGGATCAACAAAGATACTTTGGAATACTGTCAGAAAATATCTCTGGGTCAGCTCCTGTTATTGACCATGTTACCTGTTGTGCATGATTAAAATTCAGTGTTGACTAACAGTGCTATTATAAGCATTATTTATTATTGCATCAAAATTGGCAAAATGACCTATTTTGCATCATTATTTTCTGTTTTTTGTCTGTACATTTGACAGCTTTGCTGCCTTGTTTAGAAAAACCATCACACATTAGAGATAAAACAAGAACAAAACTTAAAGTGATACCAGCCTTTCATTTTGGCCAAAAAATTAATTTTCCTGGGGCAAAGGACAATTTTTCCATACTTACCAATTGTAAATTAATCCATTCCCACATTAAAATTAGTCCCTGGGTTTTTTCTAAAAAGTTTGGTTTTTTGTAATTATCTCTTAAGAGATTATTACAGAGTGTAGCCATCTATGGAGGTCACGTGATTTGATGGCAAGCTCAAATTCCAAAATAAGTGTGTTAACTGCCATTTTGGGGGTAAAAAAGAATTTATTGTATTTCTATGAATTATTTACAATATATTTATTGTGAAATATGGATATCTAATGAACGGTTGTTACCCCTTTAATAAGTGGAAACTAGGGGAAATCTTTGTCTTATTCATCTTTTCATTTCAGACCTTCCAAGGCAACATAGATGAGGATACCATCCAGCAGAATGTCCTTGACACTCCTGTGTATGCCCGCTATCTGCGTATTAACCCAGTGTACTGGCAACATCACATTTGTATGAGGGCAGATGTTCTGGGCTGTTGAAAAATGACAGTCTGGAAAAAAAACAGCATGCAAATTAATGAACATCTTATGATGATGACAAACACATCTTAATGGTCCTTCTGAATAATATAAATACATCTTAGTTGCATTTTTTTATTGTAAATAACTCATGATGCTGGAATACACCTTAATAAGAAAATATTTCCTGAATGCTTCATGAAAAATAGACACTGTTAGACTTACAAATCTGCTTAAGCATTCAAGTTTAGTTATGTAGGAGATACTATTGTTGGTACCACTTCTTGGTAATTAGCATTGTAAAGATAAGACCTACTTATTAGGAATGTAGAATTGACTTATGAATCAATATGTAAAAGATAAAGTTAACTTTACAACACTTTAAGAGAAATAATAAAAATAGTTGATGAGACAAAGCTAGCCATTTCTCTCCTCTGTGTTATGTACAGCTTTTAGATGAGTACTTTATCTGACTTCATCCATAGTTTTGACAAAAAAGAAAAAGAATAGAAAAAACAATTGGCTGCACTTGGGTGTGAAAGGCATCAGAATGTTTTGAGCATAGAAACAGAATAGAGCTTGGCGCGGCCCATTAATAAAGTTTGATATGTAATCATATCCTCTGGCCTGAAACTTCAGGTCATGGCATGTTTTCCCACCATACTTGACCATGTGATAAGTCTACCCTTCTGTTTAAACATCTGATATCACGTCACATGTAAAGCACTGATCTTTGATATCTGCCCACTAAAGGTCATTTTGGATCAGGTGCTAGTTTTAAGACTGGCAAAATGGCATACATGGTGCAAATGTTGCTGATGTTCATGGTTTTGTTTGGTCTGACTTCAGCCTTATCTCAAATTGTCCCAAACAACACTTGCCAACCAAAGTATACCAAAGATGGGAAAGCGATGTTCATGTTAGAGCTGCCTGTCATGACTGCAGGAAGTCCTGAAAACCAGAACACACCAGACATGGCTGCTTTGGAAAAGAAGGTCCAAGGTCAAGAGACGCTTCTCAACTCCCAGGCAATCCTCATAATGCAGCAGAAACAACAGCTAAGTCAGCAGGCTGCAAAAATTACGGAAATGGAGAAAACACTACAGAAATTGGACTCGTTCATACCCCCTGATGACTGTCGAGACTTGCTGGTGTCTGGAAAATCGCCCATATCTGATTCCCAGATCACCGCTTCTTCCGTTTGGAGTTCCGACTTTCCACCACCACATTCAAGACTGTACACACTTGGCGACAAAGACACTAACCAGGGAAGCTGGCATGGTGCAACTAAGGACAAGAACCAGTGGCTCCAGTTTGATTTTGGGAGAGTGAGAAAAATAACGGCAGTGCTAACTAAAGGACGGAATGGCTATGTTTGTTTTGTCAGGGAATACCAGGTGCATTATGGGAACAACACGTTGATAATGAGAGCTCTCTATGATGCTGATGGAAAGACCAAGGTATGTTAACTAAACATATTTTCAGTATTCCTAGTGACAATATATATAAAAGTAAATAATGATAGAAGTTTTCTTTGGAAAAGAGTAAAATATTGCATTGTTTATAAGAAGCTGAAAAAATGTGTATATAGGTGAAGTATATTCTTGCTTCCTTCAATAATTATGCCAACTCAACACCACCAAATATATACAAGTGGTGCTGGTAAGTCTTTCCTCCTAGGTTCAGTCCAATAGCTTGCGCTGGCTGACTCTGTTTTAAACCACAATATGAAACAATTGATAAACATATCAAATTGTTTTTTCAAAATTCCAGATATGTTGAGGAAATAATAAATATATAAATGACGATAAAAACTTTTGGAGAAGAGTGTTAAATATGGCTACATTTTAAAGAAAATTCTTGACACAAGAACAAAAGAACAACAAAACATTGATAATAAGAAACTAAAGGAATCTTTGTCTATTTCATCTTTTCTTTTCAGACCTTCCAAGGCAACATAGATGAGGATACCATCCAGCAGAATGTCCTTGACACTCCTGTGTATGCCCGCTATCTGCGTATTAACCCAGTGGCCTGGCATCATCACATTTGTATGAGGGCAGATGTTCTTGGATGTTGAAAAATGCCAGTGTGAAAAAACAGCATGTTGTTGCAGATTAATGAACAATTTATTACCATGATGACACACATATCTTAATGATCTTCTTAATAATCCTTTCTTAATTTCTTAATGATCAAATCTTATTCAAATATGTTTTAATGATTTTATTTTACTTTCAATCAGCGATAACTTTGACCCTACTCTGACCTAAATCAGATAGTATTTTATGAATACTCCGTTCAAAGCAGACACAGTTAGACATTGACCTCAAATTTGTCCACTTTTCAGTTTGATTAATATATTGGGCTATATTGGTTACACGAAAACCATGGATGGAATATAGTGCTCATTAACTAAGAATTTTGAAAAACTTTCAAAAGTTTATCTTCTGATCAAATGTATTCAAAGGATTATATATTTTAATAAGCTATTTAATAAGATATGTTGGATTTGATTAAGTAAACATGACTCTTCATATGTGGTATGGGTTAAGATGATTCTTATATTTTTATAATGCCAATTATAATACAAAGCTTGAAAATCAATTTTTAGAAATATACTTGAATCTTATTGAAAGAATAAAATGTGATTTAAAGCAGATAAGTCTTCTTATCTTGTCTGTTGTCTTTAAGTTTTATTGGGGGTTTATAATGGGAAAAAATATAAACCATCCTTTCATTTTGGATGTTTTCGTCAAGATATGAGGCTATCAGGTGATGATCTGGGAAAGTTCTGTCATTTCATGTTTTAGTAACATTTCACTGATGAATCAGACTGTTCTATAAGTTTTGTAATAGAAAACAGAAGTGATTTGCCACAACTTCATGTTTCATCATGTCTTAAGGTGGAACTGAGCCTGGAATATGAGGCAAAACTAAATGTTTTCTTCACTTTTAAATTTTATGTTGACTTTCAATTAAAAATGGTTATGAACTATAAAAAGTCATAATGGTATTAAGTCTGTGGAGATTTTCTCTTTCAGAATAGGAAAACTGATCATACAAAATACAGTTTTTCTTATTTCAGAACTGCTGTCA
>NW_019775644.1:212218-270630 GCF_001039355.2 Lingula anatina | reverse complement strand
TTTTTTGATTCAACATTTCAAACCAAACACCAATGCTAAACGCTTGTCGCTAAAAGCAAATTACTGCGGATTACAGCTGGATCAGTGTGTAAACAAGGATGAAAGCGCTGTACTATATTGGTTAACGTTTCAGTGACATACAAAAGTTGATTGTAAATGCGCCGTGGTTGCAGGATGCATAATGCTGATGTAAATTGTTTTTTCTTTATTCTTTTTGCGGTCGATGTTACAGTTGCTTTGAATTAAAAGCATGAAATATTACGATAAGCGACCCTTCGCGCTTTCTGTAACTGACATGTTGGTAAATGTGTTATCTACAACCTCTCTACATTAGCAATGAAACTTAACTTAAATGCAAACTTTCTAATCAATTTTGCCCTCCCCCCATAGACCAAATGATATTGAAAAATAGTTGTTTAAATTTAACATTTTTTACCTCTTCTTAAAGTCATTTTCAAGTCGTTATAGTGCAGGATCCCAGATTTTCAGCCCCTATAAATCAGGGTCTGCCAGCCACACCCAACCACTCAATCTGTCTGTCAGTGTCTATTTAATATACTTGTGACCATGCTGAAAGACCCCCGATAGGTTTCTAAGGGTTCCCCTAAAAAGTCCTGTTAGCTGGATTTGAGGGCTTTTGTTTTGAACCCTCTGACCGCACCCATCACTGGCAATACGACAGACTCCCATTTTCATATAAAGGTAAGCATGTAGGTCATTGCCAGGTACAAGAAAATTTGTGATCTTTTCGGGCATACTCAACCCTCTGGGATCTCGGACTATTATTTATCTAATAGATAAATAATAGTCCGAGATCCCAGAGGGTTGAGAATGCCCGAATTTAAAATATTCAACTGGAAAGGTACAATAATAAAACTACAAACAGAGCCTACCCCGCACTTAAAACCATAGAGCTTCACTGTCATCACATATTACCAATTATATCACATTGTTATCATTAAATGCAAATATACATGTGCTTTAAAAATTTTGATAAGTAAAACAAGACTTGTAACCAAAAGATCGTAATGTTTCAGGTTGAAGACTATCTGATTCTGATTTTAACAAAGAAATGACTCTATCGCTAAAGTCACTATGATAACACAACCATAAGCACAACCATTTTATCCACACTCACGAACATTTCATTCCCGTCAACATTTTAACTTTAAAATGCGGAGCACCATAGTTGCAGAATTGTGAGATGAGACTATTTATCTATAGAAGTATAAGCATAAATACTCCATACCTGTAAAAAGAACATAATTATTGTACTTACCAGGCGTCTCAACAGCCTTTTTACTAATGTGACACTACGCACGTTTGTTGACAACAAAACTTAAGCTCTCACGCTGAAACTAATATAAGCAATATTACTTCCTGGTATAATATATGTACTGAATAACTTCATAGCTTTATTTGTGTGCTCATAAAATTCGATTCAGGTGCTGAGGCGTCTCGGGGTACAACTAAAGCCAGCTAATGACGACGTGTGACGGGACTCAATCGTTCACTTCTGTGTGGGATGGTCCGACTTCGCAACTTACACTAAAAATCGTTATTATCTTAATTTTCAGCATTTTCCACTTAGTCACCCATGTGTGATATACAGGGTATCTCACATCATCACCCAGGTGTTCTATATCTCATATCGCGAAAAATTTAAAACATGAATTTATTAGGATAATAGTAACAATTCCCTTTTTTTGCTTCATAAGAGAATTTAAAAAGGAGAAACGAATGTGGATAATAATAGTACATAACGGTATATTTTATAAATGACACCCCATTATACATTAAAATTCACTTAAAACTTAAAATACAATACTATATCATAGTTTAAGAAATTATACCAGATTGCTTAATATTAAAATCAAAACTACTAGAATAATTATACGAAATTCATAGCATTAAACATTAAAACTTGTAAACGCGAATTTAAAACTGTCTTTAAAACTAATGCTCAGCTTTGGGTTAACTTTTTATATCTCATTCCGGCAATAACATGCTAACTGAAATGGAGTTCGAAGAGCCCGAGTGACACGCACTAAAGAAGGAAAGAGCTAAAAAGCGATGGACTGGTCACATGATTGACGAGACCACTAGGCACCAGCTGGAGCTTGGATAGCTTGGAAGGGAAGTTAAAGGAGTCATCTAGAGAGGAGAGAACCCGCCACTGAACCCTACTGGAGAAATAAGATTTATGAAGATATCAATTATGAAATATAACATGATTTATGTTAGGACAAAGCACCGGTGTGTAAAACAGAAAAAAATCCCCTCTTTGCATGACCGAATTTCGACAAAATATATAAGAATCAACGGTCACTCATCTTGTAAAACGACATGACAAAGAACACAGATATTCCCTGGTTCCAGTAAGTTAAATACGGACAAGTTTAGATCATAGACATTCAACCCACTCAATAAATCTACACCTGTGTCGGCAGATTCGTGTTTCACTTCCGGGTACAAAGCGACCTATGCATAACGATGGTATTTTCTGTACCAAGTAGGCCTATTTATACATTTAACTATTTTAATGTTAAAACAATCTCCAACAAACTTAAGCTACTCAATCCACTTACCAGTGAATTCGTGGAAAAAACAACACGTTTGACCTGATAATGTGCCAACTTCTACTAAGTACAAAGCTGTTTCACCTAGCTGTCCTCCCGGGCGATCACATCACGTGGCATGAAAAAATATGGGACAAAACAACACGGATATAAAGGTAAAGGTAAAGGTTGTCCGACTTCACAATGTATGCCTGGTCTTTCTGGATCTATTCGATCAAGTAACCAAGACCTACCCTGTACTTGGATAAGCAACATCAGAGGGTGGTCATTAACATCGGTCAACAACTGGGCAGAAACACCACGTGGCTGAAGGGATTGGGGTTCAATCTTCGTCCACTTTTGAACCAAGCACGGAACCTGATTGATTGATTGATTGATATCTGGATCAAGTGTTCAGTCTTTTAACCCCTGCATTACCCCCTATATTTAGACAGTTTATCGAGGAAACTTTGGGGACCTTTATAATAAATAAACCACCCTTACCCTGCAGGCATATCCCCTTTGGGTAATTTTCCTAATATAAAGACAGTGTCTGTACCAACAATCCCTAAAATATTGATGTTCTCTAGAATAATACTAGAACGAATTCCTCAAGATAAGATTGCACTGCAGCCATTAACTGTGTATATGCAGCTACTTTTCTTTGTTGATGTATTTGCCAATCGGTTGTGACCAACCAAATTATACAACTATAGCAATGTGAATGGAAACGAGTGCAACAGCTGTTTTCAGTTATGACTTATTGATCAGGGCCCGAATTTCTTCAACACTGGACTCAACTACCGGAAAGAAAGTCTGGGACCCGTTATTTCAGAAACCAGGGGTCCTACGGACCCCTGGTTTCTGAAAAAATGGGTCCCGGACCTTGTATCATGGTAATTGGATATAATATACAGGGTCCCCCGGACCCTGCATTTAACCGGACCCTACGTTTCATGACAGCTATCACGAAACACAGAGTCCGCCCGCCATACAGAAGAACTGGGTCTAAAAGCTAGGGTCCTACTGTAGAACAGTATATATTTAGTAAAAGCGCTTTATATTGACAATCTGGGTATAATAGAATTATAATAAAGCAAACCCTTGATGCAAGTAAATATAATATAACAAAACGGCGGTGGTTTGCACAACGACCTGGTGGTGTAGTGGACAGCGACACTGGTGATGAATCTACTATGGTATCCAATGACAGGGAAGTATGTAGTAATTTAACAATATGTTGGTTCGGGTCCCACACTGGAGTTCACTTTAAGACGCCTCTATTTTCAATCTTGTTTTTTTTTTTTAATTTATAGTTAAATATTCAAATTACTGTCCATTTATTGTGTTTCATTCCGTAATAATATGTTTTATACTCACTTTTTATTACATTTCATACCTTTTTTTAATTGGACTTACTTAAAATATATTTCACACACATCCCATTGCATTGTAATGCTTAAGACTATATATACACGTGACTTATTTGAATACCACTCGTACATGTGTGTAAGCAAGTGGTACACAATGAATCGATGCTAAACTGTGCGAAACGTTTCTTTTCTCTAGACTATACGCGTAACTTAGGCTACAATGACTACGATTCATAAATGTGTGACAGCTAGCGTTATACAGTGCATCAATGCCAAATTGTGCAAAATATGTATTTTCTGGAAACTGACGACATTAATTAGTTATTAAATATACATGCTTATGTAGTGTAATTGAAAATGTACTCATTTAATTTTGTTTAACATTATATATAAAGTTTTAATTTAAGTTGCATACCCTAAATTAAAATGGAATCAACCCAAAAGGAATGTATTCCATGTTTCTCAATAACATTAGAAATCTTAATTAAAGTTTTTTCCATTGTGTATTATATGGACAACAATAAAGCAAGATTGTATCAACAAGAAAGGATTTGATATCTACATGTACTTAAAATATATATTTATAATGTGAAACTATGGATTATATTTTTCTCATTTTAGACGAAGCACTGGCACAGATGTTTTATCAAGTTTGCATGATGATGGAAATGCGGGTGACAACGGACAATTAGGAGAAAAAACAATTACTATACTGATTAATAATTTTTTGTAAAATCATGAAGTTCACCAAAGGCACTTATGTATTCTGAATAAATTTATATTTCTTGAGTGATGTTCTTTCTCAATTGCATACAAAAGATAATCCTGCAAATTAAAGTTTATGAAATGCGAACAATGCACATTTATACTACGCGTTACACTCTAACAGAGTTTAATAATGTTTTTTTTACCTTTAATTCTTATAATTCTTCCCTCCATATCAGTTAACATCATGTTCAATTTCATTTTTAAATTGCAAGTTTTAAGTGTGAGATTTCATTATTGCTCTTCAATGCGGACTTTCAGTATTAAAACGTAGGGTCCTAGGACTTTCCGTACTGAAATAGAGTGTCTAGGGGGACTCTACATTTCAGAACATAGAGTCCGGGACCCGTTATTTCGAGACAGGGAGTCCGCCGGACTCTCAGTTTTAAAACACCGGGTCCGCCGGACCCTAGAATGGTAGGACTCTGTGTTGCTTGACACCGGTGTGGGCCCAGCATATTTTATTTTCGTAGAGTTGGGGTTAGAGATAAGGCCTTAGATCTTTTACGATCCTATCTTGTTGGGAGAATGCATCAAGTGAATATAAATGGTGTGCTTTCTGAACTCTCACAGCTTTTATTTGGTGTTCCTCAGGGGAGCGTGCTTGGCCCGCTTAAGTTTTGTGTTTACACCTTACCCCTTGGAGCAATTCTGCGTTATCATAAGATAGGTTACCACTTTTATGCCGATGATACCCAGTTGTACACATCTTGTAACATCCATGATCCAGCATTGTCTGTGAACACAATTGTTGATTGCATATCAGACCTCAGAGGTTGGCTCATTTCAAACAAATTGAAGATAAATGATGGAAAAACAGAATTTTTAGTCATTACTCAACCCCACAACAAGGGCCTTGCTCATAACTTGCAACTTAAAATTGGAGCTAGTATGGCATTTTCCTCCCCCCATGTAAAAAATTTAGGAGTATACTTTGATTCTACACTTTCAATGGACAAACAGATCTCCAACATCACAAGGTCTTGTTTATTCAACATTCGGAATATTGGTACCATAAGGAAACATCTGAATCAATCTGCTGCTGCTACTGTTATACACTCATTGGTAACTTCCAGGCTAGACTATTGCAATTCTATATTATATGGATGTCCAGATGATAAGATCAAAAGATTACAACGCATCCAGAATATATCAGCACGGCTTTTAATGCTACAGCCTAGGNGGGGGTGGGGGTGGGGGGCGGCTCAAGGTTTCGTCTGCGTCGCTCTCCACAGCTTGGAGATTAATTTCATATGCGTTATTTCTGTTGTAACTCCTTGGTTTGACATTTATTCATAATCATAAGACAGCTCTTGAGTTTTCCATCATAATTAATCAGTTAAGTTATTTAAGTAGCCGTCGGCCCTGTGAAGTTTATAACAGGCGAAAGGAGGGTGTGGGATTAAAAGCCCACGCACATGAACTTATTTTCCAAGAACAAATCTGAAATAAATTATAGGGAAAAAATAAGGGACTAACATGAAGATTTTAATCTGCTTGATTTATTTATTTTCCAGATGTCGGTCACTTCTACAGATCACACGAAGGACGTAGCTTCCGACGTCATTATTCGACCTGCCAAACTGGAAGACCTTGATGAATTGTACGAATTTACCGATAAAGTCGACTGGCGTGTGTCAAAAGAAACTGTGAAATTATTTCTTGAAATTGTGGAAGACGGTCACTACCTAGTTGCTGATCTCCATGGCAAGATTATTGGTCAGGACAAATCGAGTTTTTCTTTGTTGATCACTTGATTTCTTACTAAGTGTGTGTGTGAGTGTGTGTGTGTGTGTGTGAAAGAGAGACAGAGAGAGAGAGAGAGAAGAACAAGACCATATCAAGGAAGATTAAATTGTCTTTGGAACTCTTGAGATTTAAAATAACATTTACACCACGTTTACAGTTGCTATAACTGACAATTAACTGTGTTATTTCTTTCACATGCACCCATTTTATAAATTTTCGCTGAAATAACGGTGTTAGAGAAATAGGATGAGAATAAGTGAAAAGTAAAAAAAGTGTTCGACTGATAGGGGCCTATTTCGAGAACAGTATATGACGTCGCCCCATATGTTTAACGGGACTGTTGGCAAAATGCAGGCTGGGAAAAAAGAAAACGTATTTTACAGCTCGCCGAGCTGCTCTTCTCCCCATGAAAGAACATAAAATATTATACTAGGCGTCGGCAGTAAAGGCGCTTATCTCTTTATCTGTACAAGTGACGGTTCTCAAGGACCCAGTGTTTCAAGTGGTTCGATAAGAAGGGAAAATGAAAAGATAAACGGTGCCGGTTTCAAAAAGACATTGGCAAATGAAACGTGCACCGATTCAACAAGTAAAGACAGCTGTGTAGCTGACGGTAGCGGGGAATCCGCTTTAAAAAGGGTGTCTGCGTTTAAAGGTGTTTTATAGGGAAATTTTTGCCTAAAATTTAGTTTTTCTATCAAATTCCTGCACTCCCTTCAAATATGGGCACATCTCGCATATATTCTGCTTTTTGGCAATAAAATGTAAGCATAAGTTTCGGATTTGTGAGTCTCGGTGTGTGTTCGTCTAGAAATAGTCCTACGCCCGAGACAAATTACAACTGACGTTTTACAAGACATGAAGAAAAAAAAATCGGGTTATCATGACATTTCTCTTACATGTAGAGAATAAAGAGCAGGGGCCATTGTCAGAACGTATGTCCACAGATTTAGGCCTGAACCTAACTGTAAGTCAGAATTTATACAAAGTTTGATCCAGCCACCCAAAATCATAACATTATTCTGCGTATTTTATTTCAGGTTCAAGATTAGTTATTATACTGGATGATAAGAACGCCATGTTCGACTTCTTCATAGTAGACCCAAAGTACAGAGGCTCTGGTGTTGGTACGTGACTTCTTTTGTCTTAGGCTCTTTTCTTGTGCTTGTATAAATTTAGCTATTAAGTACCCATGCACGCAATACAGTATGGGTATATAACCTCTTTAAATCATCGCTTTGATTCAACTGTATAATATTACGCAGTGTTCTGTCTCATATTGCTATTTTTTTTCATTTTTTTTCTTTCATGTTAGTAAGCGCAACAGTTTACGCGCATATGTGGGCACATTCTTTAGTTGTAAAGCCTTATTTTATACAAAAAATGTTTCATTTTATCGTCATTAACTCACGCTTGTTTTTCAGTCGTGTTTCCAAAATAACAGAGAGAGGTTTTGAATTTAACATGAAAACATTCAAGGGATAATAACTTTTCATACGTAATTAAAAATTCCAAAATACATATATACTGTAAACAACACATAGTTCTAAATGCAATTAATTCCTCTAAACAGCCAAAACTGCGGTTATCGTAATTATTCTGCATTCTGTGCTTGCTATCGGATCACGTGGAACTTCACAGACGGCAACTCTCCGCAGCAATCTCTTAAGAAATCATAACAAATAGCTCTGTTTAAAAAACAATTGACTAACTTGGAATGTAGAAACAGATTCATTAACCATTGGAAAGTATGGGAAATCGTCGTTTACCCCAGGAAAATCCGTTTTATCGCACTTTTCTAGCTAGCCAAAATGATAAGTTGTTATCCCGATATGTAAGCAATATTCGATATCATTAATAACTTTTGCCAATTCCAGCGAAGAAAATTGCAGCAAGAACCATGGAAATTGCCGGCGACAGAAACGTCATGATTTGGTCTGTGTCCTACCGAATACAGCAGAACTTAAAAACCGGCATGAAAATTGGTGGAGGGCGCTTACATTTGTGCGAAGGTCGTTTTGATATTGATACCTTAAGAATTGATACCACACTAAATGATTCAGCGATAAAAGTTGTCCCAACAAATGAGGTTGACTTTGAAGCTCTGCTCGCCTACGACACCTCCATCATTGTGTTTCAAAGGGAAAAGTTCTTGAAAGCGTGGCTGGCAAAACCGTCTGCCGTTTCATTCGCGGCATTAACAGATGGCGGTGAGGTCGTGGGTTATGGTCAGGTGCAAGATGCGCCGCGTTCGAAAGTCATATCTCCGCTTTACGCCGATAATCCAGCAGCATTTAAGCTTCTTCTAAAAGCTCTTCTAGAATCCATTCCAACAGAATATAGTGTATATATGGTTATCAACGTGGATTATGGCACCGGAATGGAAGTGATAAACAGAAACAAGGGAACTGTTAAAGTTTTTCCTGAAGAACCCGGGGTATTCATGTATACCAAAAGAAATTTGGAGATGCCTAAATTTGGAAGTGTCTTTGCAGTAGCTTGCGTTTGTGCCTTTCCCGCGTGATTGGCTTAAAATCAATTTATTGATAAATGGTACTTCTTTATCTCCTGTGTACACATTTAGAAAAAGGTATTACTTTTCCTATTCTGATCCGGTGCATGAAGATGAACAAGGCGGAACAAATAGAACCTAAATGGAAATTTGCCTCGCTTTGCAAATGTAAGAGGTATAAGAAGATAGACTTGCTTTGCCCCATCGCGGGTATCAATATTGGCTACACGACGATTAAATGTTGCGCATTACGACGAAAAATAGTTGCACAAACATAGCAGCTAGTCCTACGGATACGTGCCTGCCGTAACGTACTCTTTCAAGACTGTATTTTCAAGTAGAACACCGATTCATTTTCCATTGAGAATATAAAACTGACTCATACTAGAGAACATACACAAGAAGCATTTAGTGATTTTAGCTATCAATATCTCTTGTTTTAGGATCAAATTTAATTTTATGCAATATCAAAGATTTGATTTTTAAAAAAATTTTACTTTATCAACTCTCAAAGGGCCACGTACCTTCTTCAAATAAAACATTATTATTATTATTATTATTATTATTATTATTATTATTATCGCCGCTTGTGTACCATGTCAAAATCCGACACGAAAATTATGTTTTTTTAGACCATTTTAAAATTCAATATTCCTATTCTTTTACGTCTTTGACCGGAAAGTTGAGATACTCTTTTTTATCTGCTCCTTACCCAAGTCAATATTGGGTACAAAGCGGAAACATTCCTGATTTTCATTTTTACTTCCTGGCAGTATGATGATGTTTTCAAGCACAACTACCAGCATTGATGATAAATAACATTGTAAAAAGCTTGGTCAACACTTGAAGTAACATGTAAAAATAATTAACATATCCCGTAAAATGTCAGTGTATGATCCCACTGTTGTGAGAAGTGACTCCAGTGGGACTGAACATGGCACAATATTTATATCTGTGTAACTTATTTACCTATCTATGTCTTATGTAATTGTCATTAATTGTAATTATCTATGTCATCAAACTGTAAACAGCTATGTAACTGTAGTTCTCCCTCCCTTTAAGTTTGAACATATCCTTTTGTGTAACATATGCTTGTACCCATATGTTTATAGTATGTTTATGGTAAATTTATAATCACACCAAGGTTTATCTCACTGATTATTTAGAATATTTTATGAGTAATTTTACTAGTACATATGTTCATTATATAAAAATTATTTTTTTCATTCACAAACGGCTAGGCAACATAATTACCAACTAGAGAAATGGTAATGCACCAATTATATTGTATCGTCATTAGTATATCATTTTGTACAAGGTTATGACAATCTATGTACCAGTACAGAAATAGATTGAAAAAAATTGAAAATTGTAAAAATAATTGCTATTAGAAAATGTTTTATAATTCACAAACTGTCGTTTTGATATATCTTTAAACAGGACGCTTTAATATGTTTAAATGTAGCTATATACACGAGACAGGATCTCTTACGAACATATAGTGCATATAGTACAATTTGTGAGTCATATAAGTACGATTTTTGTCTCTTAGTAGGCCTACATTCCGTTTCGTAAATATTAATTTTTACCAACTAGCATTTATAAGTGTTTTAGCCTGCTTTGAACAGTGATTCAAATGTTTGAACATCGGTATTGTCTGCAATTGCCCACAAAAGGAAAAGATCAATGAACTCTTGTGCATCTAAGGATTAAATAATGGCCCGTTTACTACGGCGATGATTTCTAAACGGCGCCCAAAGCTAAAATGTCCGGTGTTGTATATTTAACCGTATGAATCAATTGTCTTTAAATTATCTTCTTCCTAAACTCCTGGTGTCGGATTTAAAATCAATAGGGCGCGGACGGTTTATCTATTTAGTCTATTAAGTAGATGCATTTGTGGATTTGTTGCGTGGATAGAGTAACAATGCTCGTGGATTACGACAGGTGCCCTCGGCAACATTACTACATGCTCGGGGGGAGGGGGGGGGGTTTGGGGGAGTCAACCACGACGTTTCGGTCCACCGCTTATGCCCGTTGGCCACGTGAATGGTAATTTCGCGCGGAATCCGACGCCTAGGAAACAAGACGCTGTGATGAAAATATCATTGACTAATGTTATTTAGTCTCTAAGTAAAGAATAATTCAATTTTGACAAATGCAGTGGCGGATTTAGAGGAAGGTCAAGGGGTTCCTGACTGCCCTTCGATTTCTGGTACCCTCTTGAAATTAGAATTTTGACTAGCTGAATCATAGATCTAAACCGTACCAAATGGCACTGTTTGCCCTAAATACCAAAATCTTTCAGGGCTCTTCAGCCGGCCCCGAACCCCACGCCAAGTGAGGGGAAGGGAGTGCATTGCACCCGCAGATCCCCCCTCCCCTTCAAATGATCTTGGATCCGCCCCTGAAATGGACGGGCGATCCAACAAATACCTCGCAGCTGAATCACAGTGACAATTGACACTGATTTGTATGGTGCAATTACCGGTCAAATGTCCGTGTGCCTGCTCGGACAAAGCCTCTGCTGGGGATTTCTATGCCTAATGCCCTGGGCAATTGTATGGTCAGTCGGAACAACACTGAAGCGTTTCAGATAACGATTCGCAAGCATAATTGTCTGTCAGAGAGGTTTCCATCAGTGCGAAGCGTGACAAGGCGTGACTACAAGTGGTTACATAAATACACTGGAGTCAAATCGATGTTACACTATTTTGCTGCATAAAATTTAGATGCATTTAGTCATACTTTACAGGCAAATCTGACTTCCTGAGATAGCCGAGCGATTACTTATTCGGTCTATTCACATTGATAATAAGGAATTTAGCGACTGAATTGTTTAGTGCGGTTAGACGGAATAACAAATTAAAACGGCGTAGGCATAAATCGCGCCCGAAAAAAATCAAAATTATTACCTCCTTGTTTTAGTACTTTGCGACCGTGCTTTTTAATAATCAGCGATGTCTAATGATTCGAAAAATAGTTGCTTGATGGTGGTGGGGGGAGGGGGGGGGGGGCGAGAGGAGTTCAGACAAAGTGTTACGTAACCACATTTGATTAATCGATTTGTGTGTATGGTTAGGTATTCTAGACTGAAAAACGATCCGGGTATGTCTGAACTTTCACCACACTTAATACTAACTGATTACGGCATAATTCTATATGCAAATGGCTCGGCATGGCCGTTGACGTTATAGACTATATGTTGCAGACTCGATGCATAAAAAAGTGTGGCATTATTTTCATAAAAATGATTTAGATACATTACAAGACTAGATCGAGGGAAGATTCTCAGTGTTACGTGCTCGTTGGGATATTTTGTAAACAGGATTTATACCTCTTTCAATTTAAGGGATACGTTTTGTGGTCCGTTTAGCGTAGAATATATCTTAAAACGTTCTTCACAAACGTGGGTGACATATTCAGGATAGCAGTTATTCATGCGAAAAAGAAGCGACTACTAATTCAACGGAAGCCGGGTCTTCTAATGTTTTTTAAATAATATTAGTTGCCGTTTTCATTGGCAAATCTCTGCGTTCTTGGAGTCTTCTCTAGCTCCCACTGAAATAGCGTTTGTCGCGTGAGGAATTCAATTACTTTTCAGTGCCTTTTTTTAAACTAGACAACGGTGGATCGGCAAGGGCAGAGCGATATTAACAGAGTTTGAGAGGTTTAAAAAAACGCAATTCGTGGACCAACACTAAACGGATTTCAGAGCTAAGGTATGGTGTGCAGTATTCTTGGCATATCATCTTGAACCTCCGCAACTGACAATACATCGTATCAGTAGAGGGAAGATGAGGATAGATAAATGGTTTATTTAAGTGGCCTAGCTTCCCTGAAGTTTAAAGGTAAGTTTTAAATTCAAAACAATTAACGGTGTTATGTTACAAATATTTTAAAAACATTTTATGCGCCGACACGCAAACGTGCGTGCGCTCGAGCGCAAGGAATGATTTTTGGAGAGATCGTGTTATGGGATTGGTGCAAATTTTTTATCCACCAAATATTCTCTCTTTATAT
The DNA here is from genome assembly GCF_001039355.2 of Lingula anatina. The sequence goes on along the minus strand of NW_019775644.1, from coordinate 257,650 downwards.
GTAAACGCACGTGTGCGGAAAAAGACTTAATCAGCAGCTGTACTAACAGATTACAAGTGGAATTCACTGGCAATTTTTTCCGGTATAGCTCATTTGGACTAAAATCTTTTTTATCAAGCGATTACAGAAGATTAGCTAAAATGTTCCTGTACCACAATCAATACCATAAAGTAGTATGAAGTGTTACTGTATTGCTTTATAATGGATCTTATTTGTGTTATTGAAATGTAAAGCAGGATGAGTGTTTTGCCCAAGCATATTTTTCAAGCATGGATCCAGGAATTCGATTACAAAAGCGTAACAGAGCCAGCTGCTAGAATTCCAAAAACATACACTTATCGGGACTCATTATTAGTTTTTAAGCAACGTGAAGCTACACTTAAGCCTAAAACTTCGTAGGAACAGGGTATAATACAGTATAACAATTTGCTTAGTCCCTTTGTTATGTAATCGGCATTTTCAACATTTCACAAATTAAAAGACACTCGTTATTTTCCACAGAAGTCAAGTGAAGGATATAAGGACTAGTATATGGGTATATATGGACTGGAAAGGCGAAGGCACCAAATAATATGGAAAAGATGACAGGTAAGGAACACTTTGTATGCCCTTAATATTCCACCAGGTTAGCCTTACATGTAGAACTAATTATGTGATAGATAGGCTAACCGTTTTTAGTGACATTTATTAATTATTTGACTTTTTACGATATCGAAAAATAAATTTTGCGTATAACATTGGTTTTGAATAGGCTTATTTCTAAATCTCTCGTTATGTCTTACTTGTGACCGTGTATAATTTCCTCTTTAGGTATCTTTTTTGTGTTGTTAATTCTGCTAAACATTTACGTATTTTAGACTCTTAATAAGTATATTGTAATATAAAATGTATATTTCATTTCCTTGACATAGTGACCCCGTTACGGTTTAAGGAGCGAAACTTAACAAAACATGGCGGTTCCCCAACCCTTTGTACCACATGTTATTATTCCAGTGGATTGCTTTATAAATAAAATGATGTCGACCAAATTGAAAGGGGGGGGGGGCATCCTTGTGCTTCTTCCTAAGCGAAATTTTGCATCCGCCAGCGTTATGCGCCATGATGAGACGGGCCTTCACCCCGATCTGTTACCCAAAATGTCAAAATGACCCCGCTCTGCAATTTTAAATGTTCAAACACTGAGAGCATTTTCCAGCTCAAAATTAGTTGATGGTTGCAGTAACACTTTATATATTAATATATTAAATCATAAAAGAGGAAAGAGAAATTATCTTGTAGTTCACAACTAGTTTGTGACTGAAACAGTCTGTCGACGCGAGTATCTTTCATCATCGAAATGTAGCTTCCACTAGAACAGCTATTTCGATTGAAAGAGGTCGGTTTAACCAAGTAGCTCTTACTCCTTAGTTTAACAAGTAAAAATAAATAATCAGCTGCGACTGCAATTCTGCAGCTGAAATACCTTTTACTACCCTATACTGAAAAATCTAACAAAAAGAATCCATGTTCCAATAAAATTAACAGTCATTCTTTTTCACCTTTGTTTATTTATTCTGTCTCCAGTAGTCATGGCACAATTCGGAGTACTACACAAATACCCCAACCACGCATTCAACAAATAGCAATGCAGGCTTCGATCTCTTATATTTAATAGGAATAACTTTATAACTGAACTTCCTGTTATCATTAAATTATGTAATACATATACGTTCATAGAGGTCAAGTTGACCCGGTCAAGAACCGTGTACAGATTGGAAAAGTCCAACTCTTATGTGGGAAAGGATAATTCTTGGTACTGTAGTTCTTCGTCCTGGATGTTTCTAGAGTGCACAAATATACGTTTTGTCTTAGATTATAGACACACCAGTTGCCCGGACCTTTTTAAATCTGAGATGATATTAAAAAAAAAAAGAAACATTTTTATGACGGTATTTGCCAGATCAGGTATGAATAAATTAGATGAAGGTTTTGTCGGATGTAGGGCGTATTTTTTCCAATTGGATATCTCCAGCATTTTATTGCATATGTACGCATGTGATGTACGTATTATGGAAATATCTTCAACGTGATTGTACAGATGTACCTTTAAAACATGTGGTAAAATTTCAATGAAGTCACTGATCAAAGATAGGTTAACAGTATCCATGGGGTGTTTTTATGCTACCGTGTTATTGATGAACATATCATGTATAGGTCCACTCCTCCATCATGGTAGTCCGGAAACTCGCCTTGGTAGCAAAGAATAACTAACAAGAGAAACGTTTTAGATCCGGAAGTATTGCATATAAATGCTTACTGGTGATTGACTGATGCATCGGTTTGAATACAGAAATAACATTGTTCTTTGATTATCATATTCTTCACCCTTATGTAACATTTTATTGAGGTATGAGTTAAAACATCGATGGATTTTCTGAGCTTTGTGGACCTTGGATTGTTTTATCAGTCTCCCGCTCTCATATAATCGACTTGCTTGATACTGCGTACAAAACGAATGATAACAAGAACGTGCTTTTGTAAAAGTAGCTTAGGGCAATTGTTTCAACCATAGTTGTTGAAAAAGTTACAAGTGAAGCGGGTGTAGATTATATGTATGTTATAATATAATTTAATAGGGCTACTGGCTTCTTATACGACCCAAGTTAAATTGACATGCCAAGAGATAAAACGAATGAATCATTCGGTCAGCCTAAAATAGCTCTGAAACTGAACCTGCTATAATGCCATTTGATGTTTCTTTAAGTTATGCTGTTTGAAACTATATGAAGGTATTTGGCCACTTTTTTGTAAAGATTTCGTGTAATTTCTTGTACGTTGAGAAAATACACACACGGCTTTCTAAATAGAAATATTTAAGGAGCATTCGATATTATTGTTGCTCGTTGACACCAATAGGTACTCAGTGTGCTGCTCAGTTTCTCTTCTTGTCGAATAGTGGTTTAAATTGTGGATTTGTTCGTTCCCTATTATTGAGCAGAAATGATTGCACGAAGTTGAAACTTCAGTGTTTCAAATTGTTTCAAATGTGTTTGATTGAAAAATACCAAGTCGCTCATTTCAATCATGTCAGGGGTCACTCAAATCAGAAGGTCCGAGTATCAACTGGTCCAAGGCTTATATATGGCGGACCCTAAATGAAAAGAAGACCGCTTAATCCTGTGATGGTCTCGCCTCCCCGCGCGTCATCCCTGCACGGGCACAGTAATTTAATCTCGGCTCCGTTCGATCAGACGCATAGGGAGGCGTGTGAGAGGCGGAGAAACCATTACAGGATTAAGTGCTCCATCTTTCATGTAGGGCCCGCCATATTTGAGCCTTGGACCAGCTTATACTCGGATCTGCTATTTTGAATGGCCCCTCAGCCATACATAGACACTGTATGTGAAGGACCCACCCTAGGCCAATAATGAAAAAAATTCTCAATATTAAGCCCCTTTCTCCAGTCTCCTCCTTTCCCCAGGAGGTATAACAACCCAAATGGAATAAACCCAAGCGGTTTTCCTAAAATGAGCTCCAATATAGCATAACACTGTATTAAAATTGTTTTTGCTAAATGATTACCCTCCTTCCCTCCCTTGTTAGATTATGCATCTTGTGCACATAATCTCAGTTTTTTTTTAATGCAGTAGAACAGTTTGCGAGCCAAACAATTTTTTCGTTAATATTTTCAGTGTGTATGATGCTGGTGGTGCAGCTCGCTTTTATCACAATCTACCAAAGTCTCGCTCAAGGCTGCACCCTTTCAACGCACAACAACCCTCCCGGGGACTTCACCTCGCCAGGGTACCCTAACAATTACGGCAGTAACCTCAACTGTGCCTACGAGATCCGCTCGCCCACGAATCAGCTGTTGGAGTTAAGGTTCCATGCTTTTGCCGTTCCATCACCCTCTGGCTGTACGCATGATTTTGTGAGGGTAAGCTTGTTTGGTAATTGCTGTTGAATTTTGCACCAAAGCCCACTTTAATTGTTTTAAACTGAAATTCTAATGAACAAATAAAGAGAGACGCATTACTTTCAGTGTGTTGGGCTCGAGGTTTCTGTTGCTTTGAGTCAAAAGTTCGTGTGTGTGTGTGTGTGTGTGTGTGTGTGTTGTTTATATACATGTGTGTTCATGCGTGTGTACGAACGCGCCTGCTTACGGGAACAGATTGAAAAATAAACTGACAACATAAGATTTTAGTTGCTAGCTCTTATTTGTCCGCATTACATGTCGACTTTGCTATTTCTCATGGGGTTTAATGTGCATTCAATAAAAAGAGTGGAGGGGGGGGGGGGGCTTANTTTTCTTAACATGGGCAATGCGATATAATGTTTGAGCATCAACATACACACAAATGCACATGCACACAAGCAAACACACGTGCGCACCCATACTTACACACATGCACGCACAAACACACAAACACACTTGCGCACACACACGAACAAACAAACACGCAAAAACGCACAAAGAGACACACACATAAAGCACGTACAAATACCCACTCGCTAGGACATAGAGAGAGGTAGAAATGGACTGTTTGACAACAACAGCCACTACACTGCATCTGGGCCATCTTGATGAAGAACTAATATGTGATTTGTAATTTTAGACTATTTCTTCATCACGGATAGGCCCTATACATTTGAATGATGCCATAAGCCTTTTATATTCTTTATTATATTTCATTTTTTTGCAGAACATTTTTTAAGCTCGGATTTCTATTTGTTGTATTTTTATAGAAGTATCAACTACAAGCCCAGTAGGCCTACTAGGGGACTGTGTTAATATCACAGGTGAGCAGTTCTACATCGAAATAAAATTTCTTCAGTCTTTACAGTAATTTACACTTCATGTTCTTTCACCATTGAATTTTTTTACTTTAAAAAACATATAACTATTATAAGTGCCATAAGTCCTTTTGTGGCAGACATCTGTGACAGCTAATAAACAACTTTATTTCTTTACGAATATTTTTATCGTTTTTAAATTGTTTATTAAAATAAATCTCATGCGATCACAAGTGGTAGCATAGTCCACATGCATTGCGGAGGCCTCTTTTATATAACCAACTGTTTCGTTAAAACAACTTGTTGACAAAGCAAGACCAAGGTATTTTGATATCCTGAAGTGTGAGAGTGATGCTGTGATTTTATTGGCGGTTCAGCATACAGTTTAAACCGTCCATTTTGAATATTAATTAAAATTGGTTATTTGAAAACAATAATGCATATATTTTAACATACATGTTTACCATGATCACCAACCTCAAGTTACAAATTACAATAATATTAATAATATTAACATAATTTTTCATTTCACTTGTGAAAATGATTTTATATATTTATTCGTTATTTTTTTAAATTCATCAGAATGTGGCGGTGTCATCACCGCCACCTGTGGGCAAATCTCGTCGCCAGGTTACCCGGACCGTTACCCTGACAACACCACGTGCACGTATACCTTGTCGTCTGCTATCTTCGACCATTTTATTCTGGTGACCTTTGATTCTTTTTCCCTGGAAAGAGAATGGTTTGGTTACTGCTTTGACTACGTTTCGGTAAGATGGATTACACTTTTCTAGTCTTGTCGTTGCTTAAAAAGATTTGTCAGTTTGGTAAATGATGGTGAGAGTCGCTGAGAGTAATAAAGGCGGAAAATGGCCCATCGAAATAATCTTGTAGTTTGTAACATAAGAGTCTTATAATCTCTTGTCCTTTTCATTGCCTTTCTGGCGGGTCCAGGGTTTTGCTAAAGAAGGGAGGGGGGTAGGTTAATTTTGCCAAGGTAATGAAGAGAGGCAAATATAGAAGAGTAGGCCTACACGGGGACAATTTTGTTGTAATATGTAGATTATAGGGATGAAAATATTCCATTGTATTGTTCATCAAGATTGTTATACGGTTTTAGTGGGGCTGTGCTACTGGTAGGGGTGGGACGTTGGTCCATGCCCTACTGTGCCCCCCCCCCCCCCCCCGCCGATCCGCCATTTCGCCTGTATAGTCTTCTACAATCATTGAAACGCACAATACAACAGTTATGTGATGTAATAGGCTATACTTATGTGTGGTTAAAATTTCGTAAACATTTGTTGATATTAATTTATTTATATCGAAATAAGTGCTGTGACCCATTAAAAAATATTTATAATGTACATGTCTAGCATGTACATGACATGATAACCACTTTATTCACACAGTGTGACAGAAATGGTAGTCGGCTAGGAACCGTTCCTCATCACATTGTGCAGATGACTAAACCCAATACTGTGACTAACTCTAATCTGTACTAATCACATGGGACCCTGGATATCCATTCCTAAGACTACCATTCCTGTCAAACCGGAAAATTGTTCACATTTCCTGGAAAATTGACTATACGTATAACAGGTGTAGCTCTTATTTTATGCCTTTAAATGAAGCAGCTCCTCCGCTATGGCCAGTGACTACATAATTGTGGCTTTTTGTATTAAATAAGTGGTAAACACGATATAAAAAGTTATGTATTTTTTAATAATGTAAGACATCAAAAAAAAATTAATAGAATAAAAAAATAAAAAAAAAATAAATAAATAAATAAATAATTCCGTTTTATGCATTGTCTTTCCAGATTGAAACCGACACTGCTCCGACCACATTCGGGGCACCTTATCGTTATTGTAGTACTGCTAACCCTGGGAGCTTCGCCAGTGGGACGGTGAATATCACTTTTGTCTCAGATGGAAGTGTGACTGCACAAGGCTTTGTCTTAAGATTTGATACAGGTAGGCACTGTATGTAGCACATGCCGTCGATTTGAAGTTACGGTGACTCCAAATCATGAATGATGAAGTTAATGTCGTGGCGCCTTGCCAAATGTCGTACGCGTCGTATTCCCGCTGTATGCCATATGTACATTTTTCCTATGAAAAAGTACTGTGCTTTAGCACTAATTGTGAGTGGAGTTTTGTTTCCAATCCAATGTTGGGAACGGCGGAAGAGCGCACAGTGAGTCACGTGAACAAACAAATTCCATCCTATAGTGTACTAGATATATATGCCTTATATGCCTTATATATTATATGTCTTTAATGTCATATAATATGTCTATACACTTTCTTCTTTTAATAAGGGTTTTATTTCTATGTTTGATTTTAATAACATATATTTCATACATATGCATACTGGAGAGAGAGAGAGAGAGAGAGAGAGAGAGAGAGAGAATGAGAATGACATCATCATCCTCATACAAAATATAACTTATAATGAAGTAATTAACAAACTACCACTGAAAAGAAAAGTAAATGAGTACTTTATTCTACAATTGTCAATTGTCCCCCCTTTCCGCGCTTAAAAAGACCGTTATGTGCCTTAGAATGTGAATATTGATCTCCCATTTTCAGTTCTTGCCAGTCACTTTAGTAACCCAGGGGATTCGGGTCCGTCTGGGCCATCAGGGGTTTCGGGCCCGTCTGGGCCATCAGGCGTCCCTGGGCCTGGATATAATGAGACATTCAATATATCCTCTGGTGGATATGTTGGAAATTTCAGTAAGTCGAACTCAAATGATATGACAGAATTGCCACAAACTTTCTTATATTGACTGCAAAGTGGAAAGAAGTAATTTTACCATGCAAATGCTTTCTGAGAAACGTATGGCTCTTTTGCAAACTCCTGGAGGCTGTTTGCCGCAAATTTTTAAAGTACTTTGAGACAAATTTGCAGCAAAGTTTTCGTTTAACTATACAGTATGTGCAAGGTTCAAAATTTGAAATACGGAAAACTAGAGTAATACACAGTTAAATGACGTAATGGATAAGAAAGCAAAAAAGTAAGGTGTTTATAAATTGAGAAGTCACTGTCAAGCAAATTAAGTCCCCAAAACCTGGAGTTAAAATATTTCAACATGCAAATACACTGATACCGGTGTCTAGTGTGCTGTGTATGCAACTTTAATTCACTAATCTCTCCTTGATTTATGTTTGAATAATATTTTATCGTTGTTGCTGTTGAAAATAATTGATTTCCGTTACAGGCTACCGTTATGATGAGTACTATACGTACGCGTTCGATGCTGACTATGATTTTGGAGACGGCGTGTCTTTTAACCTCATGCAAAGTAAGTGCTTATTTGGACTGCTGATTTATTATCCCACCCTGGGTTTCAGAAAACATAACTCTTTGTGTGTACGAAATTCTGTTAGACTGCATTCATAACAATGGAGTAATATATGGCGACCCACTGAAAAGCTTGCCGCATTATCCCCCAACAAATACTGAAAAGATTTTCCCGCGGGGATTAAGGGACAAGCATTCAAGTGGCTCGGTCATATTTGACCCGGGGATCTATCAGTCCCCTGTTGTGAATGCGACCTTAAAGGGATGATAACTCTTCGAATGGGATCTGTATTTCACAATAAAAACATTGTGAATAACTCATGGAAATATGATATATTCTGTTTTACCACAAAAACGGCAGTTATAGCTATTATTCTGATATCTGAGCTTGTCTTTAGACCACGTGACCTCCATTGATGGCTATACTCTGTTAAAATCTCTTAGGAGATTTTAACAAAAAACCAAACCTTTTAGAAAAAAAAAAAAACCAGGGGGCTAACTTTGAATGTAAAAATGGATTCTTTAACCATTGGTGTGTATGGGAAAATTGTTGTTTACTCCTGGAAAATTCTTTTTTTTTGGCCGAAACGAAGAGTTATTATCCCTTTAAGTATAGTTATTAAAAATATTAATTCCATTTCAGCCGAACCAATACGTTACGAGGTAACTACACCAGGGGACTTTACCTTCCAAAATATCATCTTCGACATGACAGCAATAACCAGCGTGGTTTTCTACTTGAAGACTTGCAGCTCCGCTGGTATAGGCCTTTCTCCAACGGACGATGTCTCCGATCCGGATAAATACATCATCCGCTTCAGACACAATTCCGGTATAGACGTTTTCAGAGCGTTGAATGGGCTAAGCATGGAACATTACCATTACCATGTGGATCTTTGCAGTGATTATCGGGCATACTGGATAGAGTGGGACAGTGGGGTTTTCTACATTGGGAATGGTGTGAATCCCCCGGATGGGTTGCTGTTTGTATACTCCGACAGTTCTCCGCGTGACATTAAAGTGTTATCTGTGACATCAGCACCTGGGACGGCTCGTTGGAAGATATTTGATACAAGGGGTATGTGCCGATTTTAAAATTAAAAGTATCTCAAAAATAATTTGTACGGGGGGCAAGATTATATGAAATGTTGGTGTCGGTGGTGGGTCGGAGGTAGGGGGAGAAGGGGGGTGGTGGGTGAGGCACAACCTTGCGCGCATCTTATCATCTCATTTGTGTTTGTTCTGGTAAGGGCAGGGGGGGGGGGCATGGATTGTTGGTTCAGTTTCGTTCGGCATCAGTAAATATAAAGCAGCAGAAATGGAAAACTATGTGGTATATGATACATGGATGGGGCCTTGTTGCATTTTCTCTGGGTTTGCTCTTTTGCCTGGCTATATTTCTTTTTTATTTGGTACGATGTAGAAGGATTTAATGGGGGCTATCACAGCTACCACAGCAACAAAAGGCGAAGACAATGCACAATGCTGGGTGTGCTACTGTTTATTGTGATCTATACTATGTCTGCATATAATTCCAGAATGCTGTGGATTCGGAAAGTCAACTTGCTTCCCTCTTGTCAGTCCTGAATATCCCCTCAGCTTGCCCCCAAACATGAACGTCCTCGCCTGGATTTTCCATCCGGATCCTAACGGGATACTCAAGCTAGAGTTCACGCAGTTTGACCTGGAAGAACCGGATCACAACGCCAATCTGTCCAACAGGTGCTATGATCACTTCACGGTGGGTATCTCATTAGTGTGTTCTTAGTCGCAAATTATTATCATCAACAGTCCAAAATGGTCCAACTGACGTTGACAGATAAAAGCAAAATGTTACCCCTTTTTTAAATTCTTTATAGACGTTTGCATGCAAAGCAGGCTGTCGGCGATTATTTAAAACTATATGTAACTGACCAACACTTAACTGTGTTCAATCCTGTCAAACTAGACATATCTAATACAACCATCACAATTTTGCAATTGATCTGATATTTTATGATTTGAATTTTGGTAGAGAGATAAAACAAATTTTGTGCTAAAACAAACTCTCTCTCTCTCTCTCTCTCTCTCTNTCTCTCTCTCTCTCTCTCTCTCTCTCTCTCTCTCTCGTAGTAGTAGTAGTAGTAGTAGTAGTAGTAGTAGTGGACTCGTTCGCCGTGATCGATTTTAATGTGTAAAGCCATATTTTGCTGTTCAACGCGCAAAAACTGCTTGCCATTTCAGGTACGTTCTGATTTATACTCCGAACCTCTAGGTGGTGGGCCTTTTTGTGGGACGTCCGCCCCCGGTCCTTTCTACGGCCACTCTTTTGTGTTCAACTTCGTGACAGATGACTCCATCGACAGCAGGATATTTATAGGGACAATATGCGAAGGTAAGATTCACGTGACTGTCACGTGAAAGCAACGTGGAGATCACTTGGTGGTCACATGGTTCCAGTGTTAGCAGTTCTAGTGTGGTATCAGAATGTTATACTTGAGAGTTTTATTGGAAGCAGCACGGCAGGTACATGTACTGGTTGTCCATGTGTAAAAAGAATTTAGAAAAAAATGAAACGTAATTTGGATGATAGTCTTAAGTTTTGGGAGTTACATGTACTTTCAGGCCGCTTGACTTGCTACAGCCCACACTGTTCAAATTCTACCTCGTTTTACTACATGTTTGATAAATTTTTTGTTACTTTGAAGAATGTATTAAATTCAGGTTTTCAACCTAATTCTGCTTTGTTTTTCTTATTCAGTACCTTTAACTGAGGTCCCGTCCATCATACCCAGTAGTTTTATGGAGTATNCATTTCTTTAAAGCAATATGACTGAATACAGTGTTACATGCAAATGTTTGCCAAGACAGTTTAAGAACTAGCTTCTTTTAAATTTACACTGACGTGTCCATGCAACTGCATGCATAGTCTACATGGTCTTTTCCAGTTCATCTAACCCACAAGTTTACCAATGTCAAGAAACATGTTTGAACAGGGAAAGAACACTTCTTAAAATGTTCTCCAGATCTGCACTAAAAGGACCAAAAAAACTTTCCCAAATAACAAATTCATTACAAGCCTGACACAAGCTTGACCAAGTTTCAGATGTAAAACCAGTTAGAATTTCAATCTCATTACAAAATGGATATAAGGTTGACTGACTTATCAGAAATAATTGATTTGTATCTGGCCCATGCACATGCCAGAGTTGGGGAGACTGTGAGGAAAAATGTTGTTGTTTGAAAAAAATGAGGTCCAAGTGGCAAATCGCAATTTGTTTTTTAATCAAAGTAAGGTTTCTTCTGATTCAGCAATAACAACAACAATAAAAAAACCATCTTCACTTAAATAAAAATAGTAACAAACCATATCGACAATCTCAATTTTATACATTTTATCGATAATTTCTAAATCAGGGGAGGGGGGAGAGACCCGGTGCTTTATGAAAACATGTTGAAGAGGAAGGAAAAATGTGGAAAGAATTAAAAGATGTTTACAGCACACAGAAGCAGGTCACATGGCATATCACCTAAGTTGCTTGCTGCCAGTTAGTAACAGGTAGAACTGAACTTATCACAATGGAAAGCTTAAAATTTTCAAAAATCTTCAAAAAAGTCCCATCATCACTGCATTGCCCTTCTTAACAGTTTGAAGGTAAGTGGGAGGAGCCAAGGGAGGGTTGAGGGAGGAGCTACAAGGCCAGAGAGGGTGGAGCTAATTACAAACTTACTACTATCCAGGTAGTATATAGATTGTATTGGGATAGGAAGAGAGAGTGCACCTCAGTGAAATATAAGGATAAAACTTCAAATTTATACAGTGGTACCATTTGGTATATCTTTTACTACATAAAGAATCCAGTCCAATTAATAAAACATACCAATTCAAAGTTTTGTTATTCTCTGGGTAGAGATATCAAGAGATAGTTAACAGGTACAAATGCCAGCTTTGATAAAACTCTCNAAATATGGGTTGCTGGAATGAAACTTCAACTGAGAGCAAGGTGATGAGCAGCCTGGAGGACGAAGGGTATTCCATCCTTGACCCACCATATGCTGACAGAAAGGAGGCGCTGTACAAATGCTATCTCGCGGCTGTAAGTAGGGGTTTCCAGTACTTCGCGCTGCGTGCTGGGGGAAGCTGCTGCTCCTCCCCGGTAGCCGAGGAGACGTATGACCTCCTGGGGAGGTCAACTGAGTGTGGACCGCAAGGACTGGGAGGCAGTCTTGCTAACCAAGTGTACAGGATAACTACAGGTACATGTACCCAATTCTCTCTCTCTCTCTCTCTCTCTCTCTCTCTCACATACACACACACACACACACACGCATATATATATTTCATTCTTACTATCCTTGTATCCCATCCAATTAACTTTGATTTCATGTCATACCAAGTACTTATACTTTGACTGCCCAGCTGAAATAAAAGAGTGGTGGGACTGAGGGTGAAAGCAAGAACAGCTAGACAAAATGGCATTCATCACAATATAGTTATTATTATTATTATTATTATTATTATTATTCAATTAGACCTACAAATATACGAAAACAAGGGTCGTTGGATACACCCCAACGGAAGCGCCATCTGCCACTCCCTGGAAGGCACCGACCCCCTTCTTAACGACAGCCACCTGACCCGGCTGGACGCCTTCTGGAAGTGCTATCAGGTGGCGAAGAACCTTGGTTACGACCACTTCGCTCTCTTCAAGAAAGGCCAGTGTTGTTCATCCCCTGTTCTGGGGAGTCAGTACCTCAGAATGAATCCCACGCCAACGAAGAGTTATAATGGCAATGGGGGACCGAATGGATACCAAGTGTATAGAATAATTGACGGTATGTTATAGAGGATTAATGTGTAAACTACCAAGACCCTCTAACATTATTGGTTTTTTGCTAGTATAGTGTTGAAATTACATAAACATCTGTGTAGTTCATCAAAATATGATGAAATATAAAACTGTTGTGTAAATGAAACCAACGTATCCTTGCTGAATTAAGCGCTTTATATTGTTACTCCCCCTGACCCTATTCGATTTCTGAAGAAAACCACACCAATACTCATCTAGTCAAACTAGAATTTTGACTAGCTTAATCACAGTTCTAAACCCCACGCCAAGGGGGATGGGGGGGGGGAGAGCCGGCTTCGCATCCTCGGACCACCCTTCAATTAATCCTAGAGCCGCCCCTGCACACACACACACACACACACACACACACACACACACACATTTAAACACGGATCACACGGATCATAATATTTTCCTTTTCTATCTTTTCAGCATACACAACAACAGAGTCTATCACGGTGACCAGTGACGTCACATCGACCACACACGGTAGCACTTCGCGGGATTTCAGTACAACTGGTAACGAAACGCTGTTATGTACAACAATTGCGTCGGGTGATGAGAATATTGAAACTAGTTGTTTTGCTAAAACAAGCCCAACACATTAAGTGGGCCATGATAGAAAAAAGTAATTTTGGTATGTGTTTTACCTGTGATGTACGTTTCTGCCTTTCATTCGTCTTTTATTATTTTGATATGCTCTCCGAGACAATAAATTCTCATTTACTCTTTCTCTGTAATTGTCCCCCCGCACACAAACATATTCACACAAGTATTGTAATTAATCAAAGTGTTTTCTTTCAGAGTCAATCACAACCAGTGCCGTCACATCTCCAGATTCAACTTCCACTCAGTCTCAAGACGTCACATCGAGCACCGTTGTTAGCACTTTGCAGGATATCAGTGCACCTGGTGATGTCACCACCATTCATGGTGGCACTTCTACTACAATTATATATGACGTCAGTACTACCTACGATGTCACGTCACCATCAATGTTTGATGACGTCACTACAGCCCATCAGATTACTACCTCGCCGGAGAACTACGATACCACAAATCATATCTCAAGTACTAATATTGGTCGTTTGGAAACGACCACTTTGGTTCCATCGGTCAAGTCAACAACACCTGTTGCTGGTTCTACCACTCATAGATTTACTACCCTGACAACTGAGTTTACCACGTCGAGTTTTGTGACGTCAACGCTGCCACGTTCAACCACCACCATGGGTGATGAAGAGATTCAACTGCCTGCTTGTCACCCGCTACCCCCGTTTCCCCGAGCCTCGCTCAACTCTACAGCCACTGCTGTTGGTTCCGCCGTGGTGGCCACGTGTGTGAACGGCTCGTGGTACAGCGATGTTGTGAGCATCACTTTTACCTGTCTGGCGAACGCGTCCTGGAGTCCTCGGGAGACCTCTTGGGAATGCAAAGGTAGTTAGTGAAGTGACAGTTGATGTGGAGGGACAGTGGTTTTGTCTTTTCTCGCTAGTTAAAGTGTTTCTTTAGGTGGAAGAAGTGTGTGTGTTTGTGTGTGTGTGTGTGTGTGTGTGTGTGTGTGTGTGTGCGCGCGTGCGTGTGTGTGTGTGTGTGTGTGTGTGTTGCATCTCAGAAGCTTTTGAACCCGCCGCTATTTGTTTGTGGAAATGTATCTTGGTATAGCGAGCCAGATTATTCATCAGTTGTGATATACACAGTAACAGATGAAAAACATATTCTTCCAAAAATGTGAAAAAAACCCGTCACAATTGTAGTGGTAATAACGCTGATTTTTATTGTTGTTGATGGAATAATGTGTTTTGACGCTGAATGATTGTCTTGGTATCTGTAATTAATACATTTGTGACGATATTATGGGACAGTTCAATTTTTCTTGATACATCTCTCTATTAATTAACACAGTATGTGTTAACTGTTTTTACTATTCCACATCACCCTTGGCAAATAAAGCATATAATGATATCATAATGAATTTGATCGGTTAATATAAAAGTAAGACGAACTTCACATCTTGATATCTTTGTGTCGCGTCTTTTTCCTGCTGGGGTGGAATATGTATCTGGATGATTCACACATCATACCATTTTAGTATCGCACATTGCAAATTAAAAAATCTTGTTTTTTTCTGTAAGAATGTCCGTGTAACACGTCTTTCAATAAATAATTCAGGCATTGTATTATTTTGTAGTACTTCGCCAAAAAATCCTTATATTTGATATTTCAGAGTGCCCATCACTTAACCAACAGATATCCAATATTACGCTGAATGATACAACCACCATGCTAGGAACGGCTGTAAGAGTTCGGTGCCATTCTGGACTATGGTTTGATAATACTACCAAAACGGCGGACTTTGTCTGTCTGGAGCACGGGGCTTGGGCGCCTTTGCCCAGTAATTGGCGTTGCACAGGTAACAAAACTGGCAAATATGAGAGAACAGTCATATTCCCACGGCCTACTCCTGTACCTGTCCTCATTCTTGTGTAGATTCACATAAAACCACTTTTCATTTATAAAATGAAGACGTTCTTTTAAGGTAACAACCTAGCGTGGTTAGCTTTTTTCGTAAATTTCTTTAAAGGAATTTTAAAAGATAATGTTAATTTTTATTCGCAAATGCATTCATTTCTACATGGAAATTAGATGTTTCATTTGTTTTGTTTTATCTATTGCCATCAGGTATTATGTGAGTAAGTTTTAAATCTATCTATGCATTTTAGTTGTAACGTGTCCCCCGCCACCAACTCTTCAGAGCGTGGAGTCGATGAACTTCACCAGTCTGGCGTACGGTTCTGTAATAAAATACAGCTGTCAGAACGGCACCACTTTCCCTGACGGCTTTACACAGCGAACAGCCAAATGCAATATACACGGAGTGTGGACACCAGTTCTCAAGGAGTGCTCGGGTACGTGCGTACTGTACGTTTGCGTAAGTGCGCAGTGGCGGATCTGGGGAGGGGGGCGGGGAAAGGGGAAGAGGATTTATGGGACACCCCTCCTCCTCCCTTAGCTTCGGAAAAGGCACTTTCTCCCCATCCTCCTTCAAAATAAAAATGGCACGAGATAAAAGCAAACAATTTTCCATTATTATACCCAATTCATTGTGACATTATTCTCGGCATCCACTCTTTCTCTTGGAACTGTCTGTAGTCCTTGGCCCGAGAGTTGAAATATCTAGGATAATGATATTTTTCTATATACAGTATAACACTAATTTTGTGCCTTTACGAGATTTTTGTCCGATTTCAGACGCCCCCGCACAAGCCCTGCCCTTATCTGCCAAACAGAGAGGGGAACCGCCGGTGGAGGCCGAAGGGGCGGTGGTCATTGGGACATTTGGGCTCTTTATCCTCCTAGGAATCATAATCGGCATTGTCGCCCTGGATGGCGTGACGTTAGGGAGACACATTACCAGACTGAAACGAAACCTTGGATTTAATAAGAAAAGCAAGGACAAAACTGAAAAGCCTTCATTTACGAAAGTGCTGCCTTTTTAGATTATTTATTCACTAAGAGAATCTGTGGTTTCAGTGAAAAAGAGGCTTTCACTGTCATCTCCGGAGCTGTTATCGACGAGTCAGTCATGTGATCGAGGGCTTCTGATGGAGGATCGAAACGTCATGACTCATAGTATAAAGGCACGACTCTTTTGCAAAACAAAGGCGCCATTTCGGTCGATTTTCGTCACCGTGAGGATTTAAACTTAAACAAACCCTCAGCGTCCTGCTTGGGTGGAATTATGTGATATTGACCATTAAGTGTGGCATGTCCGGTCACATGGCACTCATAACACTGACCACGATAATGCCATGATACTGTTAATAGCTGCTTATATGCCAGGGACATCTAGTGCCACTGTACATAATGAATAAAATATGTTGACATACATTCTGTCCATTATACTAAAATACAGTAATGGTGTGTAACACTAAATCTAAAACATATTGCAGTACAAAAACAAACTGCTTATTTTGATCATTGTTGTATTCATTGCTTTAAGCCTCGGTCACAACCGGACGCACGAATTTCAGGATCGTACGTCCCCTGCGAATTTTGGGTGTTGCGGAGGCCGTGGAGGTCGTAGAGATAGAGGAAAGTCTGCCTTGCGAGTCGCAAGGGCCACATGAGATGTCCTTTCAAGCAGGGACGCTAATTGCAAGGAGCGATGGCCGTGGAAATTGTACTCATTTCTTGAGTTTGTCTTGCTTCCTGTGTACGTGGCACACACTCACCATTTACGAAAGGAATGCAACGCACGGCGAATGTAGTGCCCTTTTGCGTCAGTTTTGCTTCACACTTGCCTCACACGTTTGTGGTGACGTACTGACGGCGTACGTCAGTTTTGCTTCCTGTTCTCCTCTTCTTTCTTCTTCCTCCTCCCTTTTTCCTACTATGTAAGGTTCTTTCTCTTGCCTTTTGGAGGCATATTAGAAACTGAATTGAGCAAAAATTTGAAAATTTTGAAAACTGTTGCACACTCGAGCGTGCGTCGTGAGCACGCCTTTTATACACCAGGCGTGGGGGTGACGCACGTGCTACGCATTCCCGGTGTGCTCTCGACTTTATTCGTTAGTTGTGAGGGCGTGCGCTTTACTCAACACGCAAAGGGCACTTGCTCCTTTATTGCTTGCAACGTGCGTCTTGCACAACGCGCGTCTCTCTTGCTAACTCCGTGAGAGGGGAGCAAGTTACGCTTGCGGTCTCGCTGTTCGCAGGCTATTCGTAGAATCTTTTGAACATGTCCAACATCCTCCTTACGTGCTTACGGGCAGTCTGCGAATTCGAAATTCGTAAGAAGGACTTGCGTGGGACGTGAGATTTTGCGCAAAATTTGGACGCAAACAGCCCGTAAGAGCCCGTGCGGCCGGTTGTGACCGAGACTTTAGATGAGCTCAAACGATCCACGGGCGCAAAGATGGATTGGTTTCTGCAATTGCAGATACTTTTCACATCGAGAAATCTACTTATTTGATTTGGTCGTGTCTTACTGATGTCATTTTATTCTGCAATTTATGATATTTTTACAATACTAATTGTTTAGTGTATGTATTTTTAATATATAAAGTAAACTACAAACCATAACGCGTATATTTTTTTTGTTTTTTTTATTATGCATATCCATTAAAAACACGAATAGAGTTAAAGCGGTGGTATAAAATATTACAAAAAGTGCAAAGAATGACATCATTAGAGCAATACAGAATTAAATCTTTGCACACAATGTTCAGCACTAGTGGATCAAATAAGTTCATTTTTGAAATCATAATAACACAATTATTATTCAGAGGATTTTTTCTTTTTTTTTTCTTTTTTTCTTTCTCTCTTTTTTTTTTTTTTTTTTTTTTTAGGGGGTATGCTCAAAACACTAAGAGAGTATTCACGTAGAGAAGAGCCGAGATCTAGCAAGGCCGAGACCTAAATATGGCGGACCTACATGAAAGGAAGACCGTGTAATCCTTTAATGGACTCTCAATGAATGTCAATGAATGTCATTGAGAAGACATTAAGGATTACGCGGTCTCCCTTTCATGTTGGTGACATTCATTGAGAGACTATTTAAGGATTACGCAGCCTTCCTTTCATGTAGGTTCGGCCTTTTTAGGTCTCGGCCTTGCTAGACCTCGGCTCTTCTCGATGTGAATGCTCTCTAAGGTGTTTTTCAAACATAATTAAAATACCATAATATTCTCAATAGAACAGTTCATTATTAGATCATCAAAATAAATATCGAAGTTTAAAAAATGTGGAATTAGGTTTCAACAAGTTATTTGACAATTCTGAAATTTCACAAAAGAATATTTACCTGTACAATTAAATCTACACAGTTACATTATAGTTATATTTAAGCTGTCATTGTAGGATTCCGGTGCCCACAACAGTCAGAATGAACAGAATGTAAGCTGTCCCAGGGGGTGTGGGTGGGGGTCGGGGTGGAAGGGGGGGTCCTTATCAACATCGAGGATAATGCTCGAGTAGAACTAGGACAACATAATTTCCTGACTTTAGATCATCAAGACCTATAAATTGTCTTTTTTCCTTTCACACTTGAAACCATTAGAATAATCAGTTGTGACCAAGACCAAAGTAGGTGAAGGTAAAAAAAAAAAAAAAAAAACTAATCGTGAAAAATACGAATTTAAAAAGAATAATCTAATTTGGTCGACCATGCATTATCCATTTCAGTTATTATGTACATAAAACTACACAGGTATCATTGAAGAAATGCAAAAAAAGTCAATTAATACGATACTGGGCTCCATATCATATTTCATCAACTCGAATAATCTTATCTAAAAATAATTAAAATACCCCGTTCCTAGGAACCAAAATAGATTCCTACTCTGGATTTAGATCCCGCCTAAAAGTGACCAGGACGGATTTTCATTTCCGTTGTTTTCAAAGAATAGTTACGCCCTCTGAAGTGGTGCCAGTTGACCCCGTCAGCGAATGACGTGTGGTTACCAAGGTGATACAGGCCGTTCAAGTTCGAATGGTGACAGTTTTGATACCACCACGCCCCCTTGTATTTTCGAGCACAGCTACCGTTGTCCCAGGTGTCATGATCTCTGTCATACGTACTGAAAGCACAACCGTTCTGACGCCTGAGCGAATCACCTGAAATAGTGTGAGGCCGCATTCAGAACAGATTATCCACGGACTAACTGGTCTGTGAATCAAATATGACCAACCCCATTTGAAAGCGATGCGGGATAACCTCCCTTATGGTCTCCGCGCCTCCCACACGCACCATGCCTGCAAGAGCCTAGCGATAAAGCGAATTCAATCTCGGCTCCGAAATTAAAATTGCTTGACCTCTGTAGGCATGGTGCATGTGGGAGGTGGGGAGACCATTAGGGGATTATGTCGCATCGCTTTCAAGTGGGGTCGATCATATATATTTGTATATATGTCACAGGCCATATTCCAATCCAGTACTCTTCCTAGGTGACCCAGACCACATCCTAATTAGGACGTGGCCCAGACCACATCCCAATTGGTATTGTAAACGGCATAATAAGCACGTTAATTGGCCAAGTAATTACAGGCGAGCTGCCAGTTTGTTTGTGTGACATTTGTAATTATATATGTAGTACATGGTGTCAAGATAACACTACCTGCAGTTCCAGAATATGTTCCAACAGTTAATCGATAGTTGGCCGACTCTGATGAGACAGCAAAATGGCCGTAGTGTGCGTACGCCCAGATACCGTCCGCGTCCTCCATATCCACACGCAGCTCATAGCTGTCTTGTTCAGTCAGGAGATGGATCTTGTCGTTACCTGTAAATAAATATTTTATGAGCTTTTACACATTTATCTTGCTTCCTTCCAGCTGTAGTGTTTTTAGTTTTTTCAAGGTATCACAAAATTTAAAGAAGACGAAGTAACCGCCTGTTTGTTTTAAGCAAACGGATAAGAAGTGGCATTGGAGTGTATTCATATGAATAAAGTAATTGCAGGCCCAACTTCTAACGGTTGACTTGTATGTATACATTTGTAGACAAGCTTTTTTTCTTCTGGGACTTTTCGTAACAGTACATATTGTTAGTATTGGCTTTTTATTACGGTTTATATACCTAACCAAAGTTCTCCACTTAGATTTCCAAAGCCGTTTTTGTACGCAGTCCAATTACTATAGAAGTCAACAGAGCCGTCCATGCGCTTCTGAAACAACTGAATATGAAAACAAAATGGATGGAATCGAGTAAAATGACAATATTGAACATACAGTAAGTTACAAAGACAGAGTTTTAAAGTACAACGTATTTTATCAGAGGTCTTTTGTTAGTGTACATGTTGGCTATGAAATAAAATGTTTTAAAAAACTTCAGTTCAGATATGTATAAGACAGTTAAGACTACATGTCCATTTAAATCAAGATTTCTATACAATTTATGAAGAAAGTTTTGGTCATTTCTAAATTGAACAGATATTGATATCAGAACTGACCGTCCATCCTCCTCCATCAGTGACCATATCACAGTACACGTCAAAGAAATCAGGGCTGTTCACAGGAATAATGCTGTAGATCCCACTGGTATTTACGCCATTGTTATACAGATCTGCGCAGTCTTTTCTCTCTAGTAAGTCAAGGTGAACGATATTTAGAGCAAGTTAACAAACCTCTTCTTGCCTATGTAATTTTAATGCAAATATGCTAAAATGCGCGTTGTAAATGCAAGTCAGAAACCTGACCGTGGTTACCACATACTTATAGGAAAAATCATTCAAAACCCCATACAAACAGGCATCTGGGTTATATGATATGTTCAAAAGGTTAAATCGATACCGTAACTGTTTATTGAAGTACTAACAAGCTCTTTTGTATTATTTCCAAGGCCACAATTTAAATATGTTTACATTTTCAATAGGTTTGTGTATGCTTGTTTTCTCACAAAAACACCGGTCGTGCAGCATAGCAATTGAATTACTGTTTTGACTATAATCCTACAGGACCTAAATATGTATTATATTGCCGTTCAGTATATCACAGGTATCAAGATAGAAGGCTAGATGAGAATATCATAAAAAAGGAGTGAAAAACCCATTTAATTCCCTTTCCGATACACTTACTGATTGCAAAGTTAAGCGAGACACTGGCGTTATTGGCTCCAATAGGTCTCGTGTTTGTCGCCGTCAACCGCATGGTATACATAGTGCCTGTATTCAGGTTCCATATAACTGACGTCACATCATTGCGGTGACCTGGGTCGGCCATGGTCAGCTTGGTGACGTATGTGCTGTCGTCAGCACCAAACTCTTTAACATCTAGAGTAAAGGTTTGGTCAAAGCCGCCATCATCGCCTGCTGCCCAAGTGACCACGGCAATGTTTGCTACAGTTGTGTTCAACGATGATATCACTGGTGGTTGTGGGGAGGCTAGAAATAGTAAGATGCAGCGTCTTTGTTTTTGGACACTTTGACGAAAGGGGTCCTGTCACAAAACATACATCGTCATCTGGCAGCTAAAATTTATGTAAGGTTTAATTTTCTAAAAAATAATTTTCGAACACATTGGATTTGCGTGTAAAATGGCAGTATGTGAGGGATGTACAGGTACTTTTAATTTCTATACAAATCTTAATGAAATACCCGTTAATTTTTTTGTTTTGGTGATTAAAGGGGAGGCATCTTATAAATGAGAAAAAAACATGCATTCTGTTCAAACAATGACAATTACATTTAAATAAGAACACTAACCAATGCCAGAGTTGAGGAACACCCAGCCACTGTCAGCTACTGTCATTGTATCAGCGTCATCGTAGATCGTCTTATCATTTATTTCACACGTCTTATTTTCCTCGTGATAGTTGACAGATACACAGGTCTCAGATCCGAGGCGGAGACACCTCACAGAGCATTCAATCATTGAACTTGCACAGGAAGCCAAACGCTGTGTACCACCGAAGACGCCATTTACCAATCGCCGTCCTGTCTGTACCCCTAAGTTGCCTTGTCTAAACTCGACACCTGATGCTATATTAGCGATGCGACAAAGCATAAACAACACATGGAGCAACGGTAACTGTGCATGTAGCTCCATTGATAGTCTGAAGCACGCCTTTAGAGAAAAACTTTTCTTTTTTAAACGCTGCAAATCATTTTTCTTTTCACGAAAATGTGTTTTTTCTTTTTCAGCCTTTAGGTAAAGCGCCTTCCCATTTCTTCGATGAAGACTTTCCCCTTTCTTTGATTAAGGTACTGCTTTGAGCTTAAATTTTAGACCATAATAAAATATCAAGTCGGATACCGGTTGCTTCATGTAATTGTTATAATTCAAACATTAGTCATTTCCCCCCGAACAGCGCACAACAGTTGTGACAAGAAAATCCAACCACTGCATCATTGATCATTTTAGGTGTTCCTCCTTTGAATAAAAGCCAATTATTGAATTGAGACATTTTTACTGCTGGATTTAATCGTTCAAACGGAAACCCCCAAAAAGCCATACTTTATTCAGACAAATGCATGTCCTGAAAATTAAGCCTTCGTGCGGTTGAAGTGCAATAACCACAAACCTAATAAAAGATTTTACCTATCCTCTCCCTAGTGAAAAAAAAGAAAAAAAAANCACGGCAAAACAGACACAATCTGTAGTAGCTCTCAGAAGTAGGTGCCAAGAATCAGATGAAGCCGTGACCAACTGTAATGCATCCCTTGTAACAACCTTTAATTTATCTTCTCAAGTATATATTGTAATGTTCGGCTAGCTTTATGTTATCTGAATCCTCACACTGACACAAATATTGGACCACCGACTTAAAAATAAAAGCATATTCAGCAATTAATATTTAAATTAAATTTTCACAATAAAAAGAAATTGGATTGCTATTCGGACAAAATGTATAAAGTTATTAAGTTTTAAGGTTGCAATATGTTATTAAAGTTCTATTTTTGTTGCTAACAACAGGCGAATAAAAGCCCTTTAAAGCCTTCTGGACCTTTTAAAAGTTACAAGCCTAAAAAAGGACAAATACTCCACGTTGTTGTCACCACATTTAAAATTAACTCTCAAAGTATTCTTCAGTGGCACAGCCAGTTCACAGTGAGTTATGTCACCTAGCCAAAGAGTACTTTTTCCACAGGGACTCTTGCTGAATGCAGTCAGAAAAACTGATTAACATCCTACCTCCTGGCATTGAGCGTAATACAGATCTAGAGAAGCTGAAGCTGGTCACAATATGAGTACATTGGAAATCTCGCCTAGGCGGATTAAAAAATCTGCCTGAATTTCTTGCCTATTACTGTTTACACTCTACAAGGGCCACAGATTGATTTTTCACTAAATATTCACAGCCATGTCTCTGGTTAAATTAACGGTTATATTCCGCTCAGAGAAAATGGCCACATAATAAAAAATTCGGCCCCCGTAGGTAGTTCTTGATGATCCCATATAAACCCGGTATTTACATGTATTTCCCCTCAAATAGTGTGCAAAATTAAAGTATAGACCCTTGGGGACAAAAGACGCAATCAGCTCGTGTGCTCTTGTGTAACTATCCCCTTCCCTTTAACTTATAGGTTCATCAACAGAGGAGAACAGTTGTGGGTTTGGAAGCAATCACCCAGTTGTATCTGGATCAAGCACTGTACCTGGATATACAAGTTTACCTGTGCAGTATATACATTTTTTTAAACAACGTTTATTCAAAAGAATGAAGTGGAGGCAAGGCGCTGGAAGCATTATATGCTCTCCACAAAATTAGATAAGTAAATAAATAAAACAAATGGATAGGTATATACATATATACATGTACATGCATTCTCGACATGAGTTATCAAAGAAAAGTAACTGTAACGGCACAGAGCAGCTTTGTTTCGATATCCGAAACTGATTTATTTACCAGGAAGTCGCCTTGTTTTATAGTAAATCGAAGAAATCGGCGTGAGAGAGTTCGCGAGATCGGGGATTTAGCAGCGATTAAGCTGTTTTAACTTAAAAGTGAGAATGAGATAAGGAAAATTGAGATGAGGTTGTACATGCCAACGACTCCATAAAAATTAATTTACCAGTGTAGTGATACTTTTGCTATCTGCACATGATTCATTGTAGCGTTAGCGCTGGCGGTACACATGGTTTTAGTCCCGTCCGGATCGTTCCGCCGGCTCCGCCGGCTCCGCCGGACGGCTACCGTTACCGCTTCTCCTCCTAGACGGTAAGGGCNATTTTTAAATCTCTAAAACAAAATTACTTTAAGGTGCAAAAATCGTTTATTTCGACTCACCGCTTAAGTAAAACTTTTTAACGTCCGACACTTCCTTAGCATTGTAGGCTACGGTCACTTTGCAAGAGTATGTGGCCAATTTTTTTTTTACCTCGCAGTTACTTTTTCATAAATTGACGGGGGGCCAACTTACCCCGGGGTCCAACAAGCCCCGGTCTCCCCTACTAGTAGAGCATAGAATTAATTTTTGTATGGTCAGTACCTTTGAAACAATAATGATTGATTCATGTTGACACAGAAATTTCATTCTCTTTCTTTTCATATTTTTTCCTTTTTATCCCCCCCCCCACTTTTTTAAACTGAAGTTCAAGTTACTGAGCCATTATGGCTGGCAAGGGATAGAAAGGAGAACCAAGACAGCAGGATTTTTTTGAAGTTAACAGTAAGGGCTTAAGTGGTTGAAGACCAGAAATAAAGGTATTTTTCAAATCTTCGGAAGTAAATGAAAAAGTAGCATTTTACGTGTAATAAAGAAAACACTAAATAGTAAAAACAAAGCTTTTAAAACAAAACTGCGTTCATGTCGATCCAAAATTTAATCTGAGAAACCCGTTTGATTACATTCGCTGCTGAACAGAAAGCGAATAACAAAAAATGTCCATATGGAAGTTGACTATGTATTGAGGGAAAAAAAAAACAAGGGTCTGATCAATATTGATTGGTCTTATTGCTTTTATACCCGAAGCTCGCGTGGAATTGAAATGAACCCACCCCTATAGTAAATTGTTTACCCCAGGAAAATTAATGTTTGGCCAAAATGAACAGTTGTCATCCCTTTAAGCAGTTGCACGTATCACTCAGTGATATTTAATTTACGACATGTATAATTCAGTGATATTTAATTTACGACATGTATCATTCAGTGATATTTAATCTACGACATGTATCATTCACTTTACCAGCATATTTTTACGGATATTTACTTTCAGCCGCCGTTCTTGAATATTCGTCTCTTTTTCAATGAACTTAAATTGATTAACTGACCATTGCCATCATCAGTTCAATAATTACAATTTTACTGTTCCTACATAACATAAAAGGTCAACATGATCGACGGCGAAATACAAGGGCTTTTCTTTACGAAGTTTAAGTGTTCTTTGCTAAGGGAAATTAAGTAGATATTGATTAGTTTAGAAAATCCAAATACATTATATCCCATGCATTATGTGTTACTCTTATTTAAATCTTGAGTTTCGATTAATTAAAGCAGCTGGGGGAAAGGTGATTGAAAAAAAGCATTCCTGCGTAACGTTCTGTGGTTAAAGGCAATTTTTTTTCGAACAGCAGTGTTTATGGAAAGTTAAAGCATAAAGTTCATTTAGCAAAAGCGGAGAAAACGTTGTTAGAAGATTCAGTGAAACTCATATCATGGAAAAGTTGCTCCAGCTGTTACTTCTAAGCTGTAATATTGCTAATTCAGCAGAAATTGTTGGGTTAAGACAACGCAACTTCAAAGCACAAACAGGACAGCGATTGATAAATGGCGTCTTCGGTGGCACGCAGTATGTGACTTGGCGTGTGAGCTCTAAGATTGCCTGTACTGTGAGGTGCCTCCACCTCGGGTCTGCCACCTGTGTATCTGTCAACTATCACCTGGAAAATAAGACGTGTGAAATAAATGACAAGACGATCTACGATGGCGCTGATACAATGACAGTAGCTGACAGTGGCTGGGTGTACCTTAACTCTGGAATTGGTTAGTGTATTTTTAATCGTAAAATAATAATACTTAAAATATTTATAATAATAATAATAATAATAATAATAATAATAATAATAATATTTATTTTATAAAAATATATATTATAAATATAAATGTCTATTATATAATTTATTATTATTATTATTATTATTATTATTATTATTATTATTATTATCACCCCCGACCAGGAGATTGTTTTCAATCCCGTTAGCTAGTACGTTAGTGCTTTGCTAGTTGTTACTAAATAATTAATTGATTTTACTATTACTATACAAGTAAGGGGCGTTGTGCTCACCATGTATATGCGTATACCTTTAGTCCAATGAATTGTTGTACAAATGTTCACGTTGAAGGCAAATTTATCCGCAAAACTAGCAGAGTGTCTGCAAAAATAATTGAGAAAAGTCCAACAAAGCTCAGTCCAAATTTTCGACATCACAGCAATGAGCCTATTTTAAAGATGTCAGAATAGTGGTCCAGTGTTCATGTATTTCTAGGCCCTCCACAACCACCAGTGATCTCGTCGTTAAACACAAGTATAGCAAACACTGCGGTGGTCACTTGGGCAGCAGGCGATGACGGCGGCTTTGACCAAACCTTTACTCTAGATATTAAAGAGTTTGGTAGTGACGACAACACCTACGTCACCAAGCTGACCATGGCCGACCCTGGTCACAGCAATAATGTGACGTCACTCGTGTCAAATCTGTATATGGGTGTCCCCTATACCGTGCGACTGACGGCGACGAATACAAGGCCATTAGGGGTCAATAATGCCACTGTAACCGCCTCGTTTAACTTTACAAATGGTAAGTGATCAGATAAATGAATTGAACAGCGCTTTGTTACTTTAATGTTTATTTGACTGATGAATGCTGGTTTCAATTACAATACATGATGCCACAACAACACATATAAAATATAGTTAAAAGTAATGCGGTATGCGCAGCATCTGGTATTTACCATTAGTCATATAAGATATGGTATCTGGAATTAGAATACATCTTAAAGGCTTGGCAGAGTAAGTGTGATAATTTGTAAACAAAACACGTGGGTTTGGAGCTGCATCGGGCTTTCAGAGTTGATCAAGATTGTATATTAGAAGTGATTGCATTTTCTGTAATGTCTCCAATCAGCAAGCTCAGAAAGTTATTTATTTTGAGTATCATTAATTGGCACATCGCACCCAACTGATAAACATACGTGAGCGTTGTTGCGAAGTTCATGTAATTTATCGGTCAATATGCTATTATGTAGGTAAGATGATGGTCAGGCTTTTAGACCATAAACCGTGTATATTTTGATATTTGCTTTGCCATTAAATTACTGAAACAAGATTGATCTTGTGAATACCCCTTCAAAAGATATAAACGATTTTCTTTGAATTAGTAGAGAGAAGGGACTGCGCAGATCTGTATAACAATGGCGTGAGTACAAGTGGAGTCTACAGTATTATTCCTGTGAACAGCTCTGATTTCTTTGACGCGTACTGTGATATGGTCACTGATGGAGGAGGATGGACGGTCAGTACTGATATCACTTTCTGCAAAAGATGAGGCAAAAACTTGATAACTACGCGTAAATGAAATTTTACTCGCTCAAGAAGTTAACCTCTTAATGATTTCTCCAAATTCAAGTTATTTAGAACAAATACGTCAGCATACCCATTGTTTTAAAAGCTATTTACCGGTTTTTTGTAAAAATGTTTCGGGTTTTATGTACTATTAAAAAAAGTATTTTATTCATAATAATGAACTGTATTTGGAGTTTCAGTTACCACTAATTGATTTTATTGAGGCTTATTTAAGCATTTGTGCTTTATTTATCACTGTTCGAAATACAAAAATAATTAAATAAAGAAAGTCAAAGATATCATGTTAAAAGCCACCTTTATTAACCATGAAGCTATTTTGTGAGTATTGTTTTATTTTGATGTTTGACTTTTTTTTCCATTCTAGTTGTTTCAGAAGCGTATGGACGGTTCTGTTGATTTCTACCGTAATTGGACTTCATACAAAGACGGCTTTGGAGATTTGAACGGGGAGCATTGGTTAGGTACATGTAAAGGAACTGTTAGGAGCACCAATAAAAATGAATTACAGTTAATTTAACAATTACGACAGTAAATGGAAAAAAAATAAGAAAAATGAAAACTGAGTCATTTATATATAGTTACAATGTTCACCTACAAATCAATCGTTGGCATATAAACATGCACTTGCATGCAAACACAAAAGCATAACTTAATTAAGATCGTAAGTGTACTAATCTGTTAGAGGAACATTTATTAATTTTGTATTGTAAACTGTAGTTCATATGCATTAAGTTTTGTGAACGTAAACTTCAAGCTTGTAAAGGCACTTCACTTACCTTTATAAAACAAGGCCAAATTGTGTTAATGCTCCTAAAAAGTATGACATGACAATATACTGGATGACATATAAAACGTTTTTAGACTATTCTAGAATGGTAATCTAGTTGCTTTACGCTATCCTCTAGCTTTACCCCTTCCTAAACGTTGTCAAAGCCTTCTCATGTACACACACTGGACAATAGAATAGTCATCTCTCTAAATCAGAGTAATCAAAGTTATTAACCTGAAGAGGCGGAATATAAACAATGTCAGAATATCGATACAGTTTAATTGTTCAGTCAGAACCGTTTCTTTTGTGAAATTTGATGTTAATAAAATAATACCAGGAGCATATCATTCCACAGTCATTTATCCTCCCCCAAAGTACTGGTTCAGTAGGGGTATCACTTCCATTGTACAGTGTGTGTACTTTCTCTGCTTTACAGATTTTAATAAACGAGGCAAAATTGTTCAGATATTCCTTAAAATACTTATTTACAGGTAACGACAAGATCCACCTCCTGACTGAACAAGCCAGCTATGAGCTGCGTGTGGATATGGAGGACGCGGACGGTGTTTGGGCGTACGCACACTACGACCATTTTGCTCTCTCCTCAGAGGCGGCCAACTATCAGTTGACTGTTGGGACATATTCTGGAACCGCAGGTAGTGTGCTCTGAGCTGTGTTATATTATCAACAAGATTAAGTACATGTAGTTTTATTGTAAGTAAATGCATCAGGCAATATATATTGCTATGGCAGTTCATATTTACTTTGATCTAAAAAAGTACATTTCAACGCACGAATTAGACATAAAGCTTTATATCTATCAAAAACTAATAGAAGATAAAAACTGTAATTGCCAACCTTTAAATATACCCATTTCGAAGAACGGAACGTTTCGTCGAAAACCGAAAAAAAAATACACATGAATGTAGGAGCTGGATTATCCAAAGCTTAGCATAATAACATTATTTACCATACTAAATAATTAGCGTGCTATAAACGTGTGGCCCCATGCATGCACGTTGAGGTAAGTGTATACCAGCGTGCTTTGGTTTTAAACGTATATGATAGTTTGAATGCAATTGTGGAACTGATATATTTATTTTCAGGGGATTCATTTTCAAGGCACAATGGTCAAGTTTTTACTACAAAAGACCAAGGTCCAAATAACGGACAGTGCGCAAAAACATACAAGGGAGCGTGGTGGTATCAAAATTGTCACTCATCGAACTTGAACGGCCTGTATCACCATGGTAACCACACGTCATACGCTGACGGGGTCAACTGGTATACGTTCAGGGGCTATCATCACTCTTTGAAAACAACCGTGATGAAAATCCGCCCTATTAACTTTTAGTCGGATTCTATTAACTTTTAAGTTAAAATTAACGATAGTGTCTGTCAGTCATCCTGAGTATTAAAGATTCCTTAAAACTCACCCGAGTAATGTACTCTCAGCATGTCTTGGCCATTATTGGTACATACATGGTGGACGTTGCTGATCAGCGGTCAATAATGAGACCGGACCAGCAATTTTGATGACGCTCCGGGGCGACAAACCATCAACGGCATTGATAATTGTCTAACAGTTCAGTTGCCCTAGATGCGACAAGATGTGCATTGTATATTACTGAAACAGGAAGAAGCAGACTTAGTGTAAATCAGGCAGATGTAGAGTTATTCAAGACCAGGTATTCAGAGCCCGTAACTTGGTGCGATTCCTCTCCTCTTTAAGTGTCCTCTGTATACTTACATTTTATACATAGTATTTTTCTCTAGCTTATCCGTGCCTCTTTAGGTGTGGCGCCCTAAACACGTGCTTAGGCTGTTTATACATAAATCCGGCCCTAGAAGCACACGAACAGAAGCGGTCAGCCATAACTGACAATATGGTTGATGATGTCATTCATGTAAATTGTTCAATTCTCCGTAAACTAACGGATTGATCCGGATGTCCTCCAATTAAGTGTATTGGGCCAAGTTTCTGAAGCGAACAACATCTCCAAGCCAACATTTGGGACACAGGAAAATAACTTACCCTGCAGACGGCCGCGGTTTGACGTTCTTGACAAATCGTTTCAGAAGACTAGCGTTGATCTACTAACCATTCATTGGGTCATTTGGTCTCCTTAATTAAAGGCAAACGTGGTCGATGGTGTAGTGCAATATCTTTGATGGACAAAGACGCCAAGTTCTGTACCAGGGATTAGATTGAACAGATGTAAATATGGATTAGATAAGCCAATTGAACACAATACAAAACAGTGTGTTAACAGTTTTTACTATTTACAATAATTCAGTTCTAGATTTCACATTAATCAAGTGAAGTTAATCGAATAGGCGCTCGGAGGAATTTGCTGTTTTGTACAAAGAAAAGGTGGAAGATTTAGCCAGTGTGTCAGACGGCGACAAAGCGCGCTTAAGAAGATTCCATGAAACTCATGGCAAAGCTGCTTCAGCTGTTACTTATAAGCTGTAATATTGCTGATTCAGCAGTGGGTGTTGGGTTAAGACAAGGCAACTTCGCGGCACAGGCAGGACACAGATTGGTAAATGGTGTCTTTGGCGGCAAACAATATTTGGCTTCATATGCTAGCTCTAAGATTGCCTGTACTGTGAGGTGCCTCCGCCTCGGGTCTGCCACCTGTGTATCTGTCAACTATCACCTGGAAAATAAGACGTGTGAAATAAATGACAAGACGACCTACGATGGCGCTGATACAATGACAGTAGCTGACAGTGGCTGGGTGTACCTTAACTCTGGAATTGGTCAGTGTGTTTTTAATATTTTATATATTTATTGTTATTGCTATTTATTTACTTATTTGAACAAATGCATGCCTAGATGATCCATGAAATTTATCATAAAATATGTCGATTGCATTTCGGGAAATTTTTAAAGACAAGGCTGGATAAAGGATGAAGATAGGAGAGCTAGTGCCAGGAATGTGGCTATATGCTAGACGACCAAGATACGCCTAGATTTTGCATAGCAATTAAAAAACTTGTTTCAACATCTTTTCACTTCATATCATTTTTATTACTTTTAATATGTGTGGCGTGCGCATGGTGCTTAAAACACTGCGTATTTACATAATTCATTGATTAATTTCTAGGACCGCCACAACCACCAGTGATATCATCGTTGAACACAACTGTAGCAAACACTGCGGTGGTCACTTGGGCAGCAGGTGATAATGGCGGCTTTGACCAAACCTTTACTCTAGATGTGAAACAGTTTGGTGCTGACGACAACACCTACGTCACCAAGCTGACCATGGGCGACCCAGGTCACCGCAATAATGTGACGTCAGTTTTGTCTAATCTCCCTATGGGTGTTGCCTATACCATGCGGCTGACGGCGATGAATTCAAGGCCACTTGGAGTCAATAATGCTACAGTTACAGCCTCGTTTAACTTCACAAATTATGGTAAGTGCATTGAACAAATTGAATGATTGGTCATTTTCCTGCTGTTTGCGATTGAGGTTGATTTGTACTCAGACTTCACGTTTTCAGGACAGAATGGTGAAACAACGAGCACAAACATGTATAGTCGTAAAGTAATGCAGTACGTCCCATAAACTTGTAATTTGCGACAGGACAAACATCTGCATTGGACATGATCAAGATAATAAACATATGTCCCGGTATAAGCAATAAAGCATAACATACAAATATGTGCGTATATAGTCGAGTGTGATTTCGATCTTCTGCAAACTCGGAATATTACCATTCTGTGTTGAGTGTGAAGATTCAACAATTATCTATCAGTAAGTCTTTACAAGTGAGTGCGAATTATTTTAAAGGTCGATAAGAAATAGCGTAGTTCAAATTGTGATCACTGTGGAGCGCAAAGGACATTAACCAAGGGTATTTACATTGCAATAAAATGAATGAGACGCCATTGATTTCATCAACTTTCTCTTAGTAACATTTACCTTGACTTATTAGAGAGGAAGGACTGCGCAGATCTGTATAACAATGGCGTAAATACCAGTGGGATCTACAGCATTATTCCTGTGAACAGTCCTACTTCCTTTGATGTGTACTGTGACATGGACACTGATGGAGGAGGATGGACGGTCAGTTTTGATATTAATATCTGCAAATTTTAGATAGGAGGAACATTTACATAAATAAGTAAAAAATCAACCATGGATTAAAGCTAGCTGATTCTAATTTTCATTTTGTTTTCATATTGTTTTCATTCTTACAGACTTACTGAATCACTTCCGTATGTAGTTTTTAAAAGACGGTTTACGTTGATGAATATGCTTCAAATTTTTTTTTTCGTTTCAAGTTGTTTCAGAAGCGCATGGACGGCTCTGTTGACTTCTATAGAAATTGGACCTCATACAAAGACGGGTTTGGAAATTTAAGTTCAGAACACTGGCTAGGTATGGTTATTGTAACAGTGAGTCCTCAAGGCGAAAATGTTACTTGTTTTTCTGTAATAAAAAGAGCTTTATTCAACGGGATTATGGCAGATATAAAAAAGAGAATGAATGTTTTTCTGGTTTATCTACTGATGTTCTCGCACATATGAATCGCTGGTGCAAGTATTTGAGCCTGCAAGACGTTACTAATTATGGAAATCAAAGAAAAAATCTCATTTATTATTATTCTTAAATCTGGTCATTATTGCATCTGCTTCTGTCTTTAAGATTTTGGTTTTCACGTATTTAAGCTTACTAATATACTTGTTCATTAATTATTTATTTGTATGCTACATTTAACTCCCATCCAGTATTTTAATAAGTTTAAGGCAAAATTGTGTAACATTTATATCTTCCAAAAAATATTAATTAACAGGTAACGACAAGATCCACCTCCTGACTGAACAAGACAGCTATGAGCTGCGTGTGGATATGGAGGACGCGGATGGTATCTGGGCGTACGCTCACTATGACAACTTTGCCATCTCATCAGAGTCGGCCAACTATCAGTTGACTGTTGGAACATATTCTGGGACCGCGGGTAATTGAATTTGACACAATATCATGGTCGCGTATTTGTTTGAAATATATTTTAAAATATTTACTGAAAAGAAAATGTGCCATAACATTTTTTATAAATGAAAGACAGCGTGTTAGAGTTATGCTTACACTTAAATACCATCGATCATCACTGTTCATAAAATGAATTACCCCTTCAAATGTGCAGTTTATTGAACTTGCAGTCTTTCACTCGTACATGTACTTCAGCAATGGATATTTTAAGACAAACGATGACATTGTGTTTTCAGTCATAATAACAGTCACCAACAATTTTGTCAAATTACTTGTACGCACTTGTTCAGCACCAAATACATATCATAAAGTCAAAAAGGATGTGAAAATTACTGCGATATAGATAGAATCCTTATGGCAAATGGAAGCCAGCTATGATTTACTCAATTTACTGATAGATGCCAACGGGCAGTAAGGCTGTGAAAAACATTTTAAGCAACCTAAAATCGACTTAATTTTGTAACAGACCCATGTCCAATCATTGAATGTATCATTATCTTCATTGACAGTCATCTTTGAATACCCAAGGATACCTATTTATTACATATCGGATACCAATACACAGTATATATACATGTAAAGAGTCTGCCATTATTTCTGATCCCACTCTCTGCTAAATCCCGAGAAATCTCAAATCATTTTGGTCTTAGCCGCGCGATTTTGGGCTTTTTGGGATGTTTTCCACCAGAAAAGGTATATTGCATGTAACCAACTATTTTTTTTCAGGTGATTCACTAGCACTGCTTCACAATGGAATGGAGTTCACTACGAAAGATCATGGCAGCAATGGCGGTAATTGTGCGATTACTTTCAAGGGGGCGTGGTGGTATGGCAGCTGTCACCTTTCGAACTTGAACGGCCTGTATCACCTTGGTGACCACACGTCATTCGCTGACGGGGTCAACTGGAAAACATTCAGGGGTTATTATCACTCCTTGAAGACAACCGAGATGAAGATCCGCCCTGTTAATTTTTAGCCAGATGCCACTTTCATTGGCTGGATGTACAGACAGAAAAAACTTCATAGTGCTTCTCAGTCATCTTGAGATTCGAAGGTCCCTGAAAACTGACTATCGGTCTTACTACCAGCATATGCATGCTCCTAATTTTCAGGGTCATTACAGCCCCTATACATAAATGAGGTATCGAATCGTCTTACAACAGAACCTTCAACATGTTCTTCCGCGTCTGTTGAAAAAGATCTTCAGCCAGAAAATTTGTCAAAGTAGCCATCTTCAGGTTAAGATAGAGCTACAGGAGCCCATTTGAATAACGTAACTATTTCTATGAGGTTTTAGCCTTAAATAAAAATATTTTAAAACGAGTTTTAAAACAAGTATAATAAATATTCCATTCAATATCTCGGGCTAAAGTATACTTAATCTTTCGCCTAGAAATTAAGACAGAAAGAAAGTCATTTATATTTATCATTGTGCCGTCAAACACACATGCACCAGCTCAACATTGTCGTGTAGATTTTTATAGCTACATGTTCTTGGAATGTAAAGTAATCAAAATGACCTCGTAATAAAGGTTTGTAAGCTTACTTTTGTCATTTGTCATTTGTATTTGAGTCATTTTGTGAAGGAAAAATGAACGTTTTGAACATACAGTATGTGAAAAGGTCAGGGAAATGTGAATATTAACATATTTCGGTTATATTTTTTATTGAACACATATGTACTTGGATTGTGTAATCCGTTTATTTATTTATTTATTTATTTTGCACATCTGAAGAAGGATCTACACAGATCAATAAAAAAATCACAGGAAATTTCGTATGGCTATATTACACGGACTTCTTTGACCTAAGCACTGTACACGGTAGTAAAGGCGAGATATGGTCCTTCTTTGGTTAGGGATTTTCACTGCCAAAAGGGCGGCTCATTCGAACCAACCAAAATTCTCTGGCTACGGTCTGTAAATGAGACGGGAGTTTATACCCTATATTTCCCCTTACTTTTGACTAGCTATACTTTGGTGACAGAGGAATACTTGCTGAATTTTACAGAATAATTTATTTTGTAATGATATTAAAACACTGTCCTTGCCAAGCAAGCAAAAAACTTTTTTTTTACGTTTCCCATCTTCCAACATGCACGATTTATAATTAAAAATCTTTTGTCACTTGATTCACGTATATGATGTACCAGCAGAAGAATTGTTGAAATATGTAACCAATTTTTCTCAGTGAGATAATTAACGTTCTAAAGTTCATTCACTTTGCTTCATATCACATTAGATTTTCTACATGACATCATCTGAATTTCGCATCTCTGTAACCGAGGAATGAATGTATTTTATTGATAATAACATAAACAATACTGTTCCTCCCAAACACTGCCTCAACATTCCTTTTAAATCCACTGCTTTGCACCTTGATTCCTTTCTTCCGCTCGTACCTCGTCTGTCCAGTGATCATCTGAACAGCCTGCGCATACAGCAATCTAGTGAACAGCCCAAAGAGAAACATACCAACACTTGTTAAACCAGCGACGAAGAATTCATAAAAGGAGAGGTATCCGAACATGAGGGCTATGTGTGGCGCCACTAAGATTACCGGTGTCCAGTGATTTAGTCCAAGTGTGGACACGTTAAATGAGAAGTTAAGCACGTTCCCGTATAAGGCGAGGAGCCAGCAGGATAGCATCATGTAGACGTATTGTTTCTGGTTGTGTTGTCCAATGCAGCAACCTAGAAAATACACAGAAGACGCAGAGGGAATAATACATGTATATCAAAAATGGAACCCACCCTATGGGGATGTGTGTAAACGTTTTTAATGACTGGATGTGACTCCAAATATTCAGTATTATGCCCGAGCTTGCAAACCTCCACTAAAGCCTAAAGGTGATGTTTCATCGGCGTTGGTTAGTCATCTTATTTCTATATATATTTAGTTGTATCTTTATTTCTTTATTCCACTGGTTAAAATATCTCAAAAGTTATTGGCAAATTTTAACGAACTGTCCAGTTTGGATAGTTTATAAATTATAATATAATTATTCACGGGGAAAATTTGGGATAACACGTAGAATTAATTAGGCTACAGCTAGTTAAATACATGTTTCTTGATTACAGTCACATGTAAGAGCTACATCTACATGTATATGCTGTAACTATACCTGCAAACCAGCAATGGTGATCCTGCAGTCGAACACAGCCGTCACAGAGCTCGCAGTGAAACGACCTCGGTGGGGACTGATTCTGGCACAATGAACAAAATACCCCTTCTGTTTCAGTTCCGGTCCCATGTCCAGTCAAATTTTGCAAGCCGCCAGCGTTCCTGATTATAGCTGCGTCTGAAGATGGTCTCTGATTTCCCTGAAAGTGGTCAAGAGTAACTGCCGTTTCTGACTTCGTTTCGAATTGCTCTTTTCTTGATTCGCTGGAGTGTCCCTGACAGGTGGCGGCCTCTTGAGTTCTTCTGTCGCCATTCACAAGACACCGTGGGAAGTTTTTTCTGACGTTATATACATTCCAGTAAATACTGACGGCTAATACCAGTCCGAATATCACATGGATATACGCTGTTAATGTCCACACGCTGTAGTAAGTAGGAATAACAACCAAGACCTCATAACAAAACATCAGTGGTCCCCCTATCAACATAAACACTGCCAGGGCGACACGATCTTTCACTGTTCGAGGCCAAAACACGTTGAAAGTCATGTTTTTAATGTCACTTACTTTTTCTTTTCATTTGATGTAAATCAGTATTGATAAGACTAATCGAAAAGGTTACCTTCGATGGGATATAGTGCTTAAAATTCGCGCGAAATAATCAGCGTATGTAGTCATTTCCTGGTTGGAGGTTCTCACTTTCGTGCCTCTTTTATTAAAGATCAAGGTGCGCTAACATTGGGGGCGTCTCGATAGTCCGAAGGTTCATTGGTCCGAAGGTTCATTGGTCCGAAAAGTGGTTACATTTTCATCGATTTTTTAATCAAGGGTTCATTGGTCCGAAGGTTCTATAGTGAACATTCGGACCAATGAACCTTCGGACTATTGAACCTTCGGACTATCGCTACGGCCCCCTAACATTTATAGGGAGCGTTCCCACAAACGCATCGTACTAGCTGGAACGATCTAACTCTGCGGGGTTCTCGCTTAAGTGCATTTATTGTGAGCGGCTTAAATGCCTGGCTAACCTACTCAAGCTGCAAGGGCGTATTTAATGATAGTCAAATCCCCCCCCCCCCCCCCCCGTAACTCAAGGGAGACCAAACAATTAGCGAGAAGCCCCGAAGGGTTAGATTGATCCAGTTAGTACAATGGATTTACGGGAGCGCAGTCTTATAGTTATGAAATGGCTGTTTTAAAATGAATATATACATAATATTATGTAATATTATTTAATATTAAATAAAACAATGCATATGAATTTCTTTATTGAATGTGATAGACAACAGAGGTTAAATTTGAAAGGGAAGGTTACTGCTTTGTGGAACATTGATAAAAAGTATTAAAACAGTCTGCATATGATTGTCAATTTATTAATCAAAATATATTAATTAACAATGGTCATTCTGACTATTCAAGGCAATTAAGGATTTTCTTCTTTATTCATTTATTTATTTACTTATTATTATTTGTTAATAAATAAGAAATAAAAAATTCATGCACACACTAATAATGTTATTGATATAGAATGCATGCACAATTTAATCTATTGGGTATCTGTATTGAACAACAGACATTTAAAATCTCCTGCACTCTTCTAATCTTCAATTTTTTTCCTTCTTAACTTTAATTTACACCTGTTTGTAAAAATCAGTGAATTACACATATTCCAAGTACTCTCCAATGCCACATTTATCCTTGGTTAAAAAATGTTGAAATAAAAAAAAAATCAAATCAAAAATCAAAATTTAAAAAAAATTAATTAAATTTAAGAAAGTTTACCATAATTAATGTCTTTCTCGTTTCCATTAACAGTTTTGTACATGACATTTATTTATCACATCAAAATACAAGTAAATTTTCCCTGAGGTACAAAAAGCATTTGGTCAACAAAGTCATTGTGCATTTGTGCTATTTATTTAAAAATGAAATATCCATCACAGAGAAGGTCAGCTGTCCTTTGGGTTGTACCTTATGAGTTTACTTAGTGAAAACACGCCCATTATAAATGTCTGTATAACCCACTTCCATTTGGTCTTCCCTTCAATTCCTCTGTCACTGAAAATAATTAAATAAATAAAATATAATTGAACATTTTGATTCATCAAAGCTGTTATTTCAACCAATAAAAATGGAATTTAAGTCTCATTTTAAAATTGGACATTTACAATGGAGTTCATTCCATACATAAGCAGGGATGGATCCAGATATACATGTACAGTATTTTCTGACAGTCATCCAAATTATCTATGTTGATCCAGCCTCCATTTTTGATCGTCTTCTGACAGAAAAAAAATTAGATGCCCATCAATGTAAACTAAAGATAATGACTGTCTTCTGGAAGACCCAGAAAATAACCTCCATCCTCCCCTGATAGGTGTCTGTAACCAGTGAAAGATAAAATGGGCTTATATTTATTCTTAATCAACAGGTCTCTTTACTCACTCAATATAAAAGAAAAAAGCGTCTGACAGAAACGAAGTGGTCTTTTAAGACATACATTCAAGATGTGAGAGGTGCAGCATCTTGTGTACAGGAATATCAATGAATGACTTTTATGGTCTATGAGGTTATCTCAGTATGAAGAGACAAGCCTAGGGCAAAGAAGACATTTAATAGTCATAAAGTCAGTTGATTTCTTTTCTTGAGGCAAAGAATCTGCAGTCGTGACAAACATCAAAGTCTCTCACAGCGGCTGACATTTTCTCTACCAGTAGCAGGCTTAGGAATAGTAGTGGGCCAAGTGACCCCCCGCCTGAACTTTTGGCGTACACATTACTCTCCTTCTCCTTCCCACAAAAAAGGTACAAGAAGTGAAAGGAGCAAAAAGCAAGCACATTTTCACCCCTGAATCTTTTATATTAAAACAAATTGTCCTCATTAACCATCTTATTAATTATTTTCCAAGTGAAGATTGGCTAGCTATTTCTCCTTTTTCTTCTATCGCCCCCTCCCCCCCCAAAAAAAAAGAAAGAAAAAAAACCTGGCTCCCTGAATGCCCACCCCCCAATTCCACCCAAACCTTTAAAAAATTACAGCAAAATTTCAAAGTTGCACCTTTACTCACCTGCATGCTTTAACTGCATAGAGAGCTTCTCCTATATGAAAACCCCAGGCCCCGTAGAATCTAAAAGAACAAATAAGATTCTCTTTTTGAAGATCCTAACAGAAGAGCTTAATAATGTTTATAACTATTTTTCAGTGAAAAAATATATTTCTAGAACGACTGTCTTCCATTATCGTGACTTTATATTCACTGACACCACATGAACTTATTTCCCAGTGTATGTGTGACAGTGTGTGTGTGTGCGTACGTGCAGTCAGTTAAATCAAAATTTCACCTCAAACTAGACTGAACAACTTTTAATTTAACGTTATGCTAATACATGTATATTGTTTTAAATACTGCTACACATAAGAATACATTGCTAATTTGTACCACTTATCTGTTTTGGTTCTTTGAGTCAAGGGCCAACACGTGTGTGTGAGGGGGGGGGGGGGGGGGGGAGAGGGGATGTCTGAAATAAAACAAAAGTATCCATTCATTCCCTGTTATAATACCACCACTTACATAACTGCTGCAATCCCAGGTTGTTTAGTCCCCAGCCACCTGGCAAATTCCCCCAGAGGTCCCAGGTAACATATAGACTCTGGTGACAAGTATGTGACCTGGAAATGTCAAACAGTAAAAACGACATAATAAAACCCTCTCCTTATTTTATGTTACTCTGTTCACTTGTTGAATTTATCTATCATTACTACCTGTAGGATTATGATGAGAAAATAAATAGCATGGGGAGATTTGCTGGAGCTTTTTCTTCACTATATGCATATTCATTTAATTATTCATTCATCCATACATTATTAATCCCTTTGTTTATTTACGCATTGATTTATCCATCCAATCATTTAATTAGTTATCCAATTACATGAGCCAAGTATCTACTCTTACATGTACATGTATAATGTATTTCTCCATGCACTACCCAGTTAAATACTAGTACAGTATACCAATGCTTGATTCAACTCATCTCATTTACACTACAAAAAGGCTTTTTTCATTCAGACATTCTCATGCAGTGCCCAGTTATTCAGTATTTTACTATTATACCAGTGCTAGTAATT
Organism: Lingula anatina; assembly: GCF_001039355.2. The sequence continues at coordinate 216,693 of NW_019775644.1, read as the reverse complement.
GATTCAACTCATGTTCTCATCCCATTCAATGTAATCACTAAAACTACAAGAAAGTTTCTTTCACTCAGACATTCTCTGGTCAACCTAGGCCAGTACGCCGGAGGCCTGAAAAACAAAGACAGACCTGCTAAATGGCGGCCTGAGGGGGACTTTGTACTCAGATATGAGCACCTTTGATGTGGCGGGACTTGGCTAGTATACAAGAAGGTGTAGGCAATTAAAATATACTTAGACACTGATTACAAAATGATGGCTTCTTTTTCAAAAGGGATAACGATCGACCTTCGGTGACAATTTTATTATGTTCTATTTTTGCGACTATTGTTTTACTAGTTCACGGATGTTTACTGGTAGCAGTGAAATGGAGACCCCCCGCCCCCCATTTCCATCTGCCTCACCTTCTCTACAGAACCGGAAAATAATATTTAGGTTTGACAGCATCTAAACCTATCGTTTGGCTATATATTTAAAAATACTAAACCTCACCGAAGTAAGAAACATGCCAAAAGGCACCAGAATCCACCACACAATACTTGGACTTTCAAAATACACAGACCCTGCCATTGTAAAGGAAAACTCCAGTAAATCGATGCTACATAAAGTAGCCATATCACCAAGACGAGCCACTTCCCGTTGAATTTACATCTTAGAAACAATGACAAACACATGTAAGGCGCCAGAGGTACGAAGTACGTGCAGCGTCCAGATACAGACGCTTATGATGATTGTTTCGGAACATTTATTAATAACGTGTGGATAGTAGGGGCTAGTTGAATCCGGCGCTTTTTCGCTTTTTTCAGTGACGTTTTGGCGGAACTGCATGGTTATGTGAAGCGCAGAATTTCACTGGTTTAGACTTGGGAGGCGGGGGAGGGAGGGGCAGGGACAGAAAAAAATATAATAGTGCACGACGACAATTTACTTAATAATAGTTAGTAACTCCAGTGGGGCACAGAGATGAAAAATTCGCTTGCGATTGTCTACTTTTGTTTGTAATACGGTAGGCCTACTTAAACTTTCTTATTATTTTTTTGTGGAGAAGTGGGTGTTGGAGATGCCCCTGAAGCTAAGAGGGGGGTCACGTGCCCCCCCCTTCAGTCTACCAGTGCGGAGTTCTTACTATTTCTCTTTGAAAATACCTTTAAATCATATTTGTATAGTACTTTCTGGTGAAGCTACTGTACTTATCTTCCCTGATTCAGACATTCAAAACCCTAAAATAAAAGTAGGCCTACCCTGGATGATGATGCTTGCTTCTGAAATATTCCAGAAGACATTTCTGACCTACCCTGAAAATTCCATCGAAATTCATCCATAACTTTTTGAGTTATGTTAACGTTGATGACAAACAGACAAACAAACAAACAAACGGGGATGAAAACATAACCTCCTTGGCGGATGTAATTTTAATAAGAAGAAGAAAAAGAAGAAGAAGAAGAAGAAAAAGAAATGAAGAAAGACGAGAAGAAGAAATACATAGTAAGCAAAAATTGAGAGTACTAGAAGCGACCTCTGCCCTGTTTAGTAGTCAAAATCAGTCATTAGAACCTATNGAGAGGGGATGTCTGAAATAAAACAAAAGTATCCATTCATTCCCTGTTATAATACCACCACTTACATAACTGCTGCAATCCCAGGTTGTTTAGTCCCCAGCCACCTGGCAAATTCCCCCAGAGGTCCCAGGTAACATATAGACTCTGGTGACAAGTATGTGACCTGGAAATGTCAAACAGTAAAAACGACATAATAAAACCCTCTCCTTATTTTATGTTACTCTGTTCACTTGTTGAATTTATCTATCATTACTACCTGTAGGATTATGATGAGAAAATAAATAGCATGGGGAGATTTGCTGGAGCTTTTTCTTCACTATATGCATATTCATTTAATTATTCATTCATCCATACATTATTAATCCCTTTGTTTATTTACGCATTGATTTATCCATCCAATCATTTAATTAGTTATCCAATTACATGAGCCAAGTATCTACTCTTACATGTACATGTATAATGTATTTCTCCATGCACTACCCAGTTAAATACTAGTACAGTATACCAATGCTTGATTCAACTCATCTCATTTACACTACAAAAAGGCTTTTTTCATTCAGACATTCTCATGCAGTGCCCAGTTATTCAGTATTTTACTATTATACCAGTGCTAGTAATTGATTCAACTCATGATCTCATCCCATTCAATGTAATCACTAAAACTACAAGAAAGTTTCTTTCACTCAGACATTCTCTGGTCAACCTAGGCCAGTACGCCGGAGGCCTGAAAAACAAAGACAGACCTGCTAAATGGCGGCCTGAGGGGGACTTTGTACTCAGATATGAGCACCTTTGATGTGGCGGGACTTGGCTAGTATACAAGAAGGTGTAGGCAATTAAAATATACTTAGACACTGATTACAAAATGATGGCTTCTTTTTCAAAAGGGATAACGATCGACCTTCGGTGACAATTTTATTATGTTCTATTTTTGCGACTATTGTTTTACTAGTTCACGGATGTTTACTGGTAGCAGTGAAATGGAGACCCCCCGCCCCCCATTTCCATCTGCCTCACCTTCTCTACAGAACCGGAAAATAATATTTAGGTTTGACAGCATCTAAACCTATCGTTTGGCTATATATTTAAAAATACTAAACCTCACCGAAGTAAGAAACATGCCAAAAGGCACCAGAATCCACCACACAATACTTGGACTTTCAAAATACACAGACCCTGCCATTGTAAAGGAAAACTCCAGTAAATCGATGCTACATAAAGTAGCCATATCACCAAGACGAGCCACTTCCCGTTGAATTTACATCTTAGAAACAATGACAAACACATGTAAGGCGCCAGAGGTACGAAGTACGTGCAGCGTCCAGATACAGACGCTTATGATGATTGTTTCGGAACATTTATTAATAACGTGTGGATAGTAGGGGCTAGTTGAATCCGGCGCTTTTTCGCTTTTTTCAGTGACGTTTTGGCGGAACTGCATGGTTATGTGAAGCGCAGAATTTCACTGGTTTAGACTTGGGAGGCGGGGGAGGGAGGGGCAGGGACAGAAAAAAATATAATAGTGCACGACGACAATTTACTTAATAATAGTAAGTAACTCCAGTGGGGCACAGAGATGAAAAATTCGCTTGCGATTGTCTACTTTTGTTTGTAATACGGTAGGCCTACTTAAACTTTCTTATTATTTTTTTGTGGAGAAGTGGGTGTTGGAGATGCCTCTGAAGCTAAGAGGGGGGTCACGTGCCCCCCCCCCCCCTTCAGTCTACCAGTGCGGAGTTCTTACTATTTCTCTTTGAAATACCTTTAAATCATATTTGTATAGTACTTTCTGGTGAAGCTACTTATCTTCCCTGATTCAGACATTCAAAACCTTAAAATAAAAGTAGGTCTACCCTGGATTCTGAAATATTCCAGAAGACATTTCTGACCTACCCTGAAAATTCCATCGAAATTCATCCATAACTTTTTGAGTTATGTTAACGTTGATGACAAACAGACAAACAAACAAACAAACGGGGATGAAAACATAACCTCCTTGGCGGATGTAATTTTAATAAGAAGAAGAAAAAGAAGAAGAAGAAGAAGAAAAAGAATCATTATTATTATTATTATTATTATTATTATTATTATTATTATTGAGGAAAATTCAGTTTGTTGTGAAAAAAATGGATATTACTGGTCTGGTAGTATTTTAAAAGAAAACTTAAAAGTCGTTGCAACTAAATGTTCAATTCTTCCCTTAGACGCTTCTAAAATGGTGTCGTTACTGAGGCTGGTGTGATTGTAAAGAGAGGCACGTGTCCGAAGTTTTTGTCGAAATGAGCATTTAATTACGTTCTGGCACCATTTTACACACCTTCAGCTAGAATACATTAATCTTAAAATGTTGTTAAAAGTACACTGGAGAATCTTTAACGGTTGTAAAACATTTCCTGTGCTGGAGTATTCGACATTTGATTTGTCATCTCGTAAAGCACTTAATCGCTCTTGTTTTTTTTTTTATCTCATAAGTTTTTCTTTAATTATCTTTAAAGTATCTTTTATTATTCGAACTTTGTTTTGCTGCCGTTGAGAAATGAAGAAGCAATAATGATTCGTTTCTGACACTGTATAAAATTATTCGACAGTTGCATTTTCTCATTTTCAAAATTTTCAACAGATAAAATGAGGAGCGAGGCTATCGGTGGGTATCCCGTTTCTTGATGTACCTGTACTTAACTTGGAAAAGCTATTCATTATATCCGACCTGACCACCCAATACACGCACCTGCAGAAACAGCAGTACGAATACAATGTGCATGTACTCGCAAAAACTTTTTCACTACAACATTTACACATGTATCCCCCCCACACACACACACATAGGAAAAGTGTTAAAATCTCTCTCTCTCTCTCTCTCTCTCTCTCTCTCTCTCTCTCTCTCTCTCTCTCTCATTATTTTTATATACGTTTTTTGAGGGC
>NW_019775644.1:187248-212210 GCF_001039355.2 Lingula anatina | reverse complement strand
TTTTTTTTATCTCATAAGTTTTTCTTTAATTATCTTTAAAGTATCTTTTATTATTCGAACTTTGTTTTGCTGCCGTTGAGAAATGAAGAAGCTATAATGATTCGTTTCTGACACTGTATAAAATTATTCGACAGTTGCATTTTCTCATTTTCAAAATTTTCAACAGATAAAATGAGGAGCGAGGCTATCGGTGGGTATCCCGTTTCTTGATGTACCTGTACTTAACTTGGAAAAGCTATTCATTATATCCGACCTGACCACCCAATACACGCACCTGCAGAAACAGCAGTACGAATACAATGTACATTTACTCGCAAAAACTTTTTCACTACAACATTTACACATGTATCCCCCCCACACACAGGAAAAGTGTTAAGATCTCTCTCTCTCTCTCTCTCATTATTTTTAATTACATTTTTGGGGGGGGGGGGGGCGGTTGATAGCCGTAAATAAGTGTTTGCCAGGGAAGACTGCCAAACCACACATCAGCTAACACCGATGCACCTGGTTAAAAAGATCGTTAAACCGTTTTCGTTGGCATTCGACGCTTTAAGATGGCAGGATATCCAAACGGTACCCCAAGGGAAAAGGCACCATCAAAAACTTCTCAAGATTTACTACATTTCTTATTGATATCAAAAAGCATTAAATGTCGTTGTAGACAGACTTTCTGGTGAACCTGTATAGCATACGCAATGAGAAGAGCCTCTGGGTGTAAATCATGTCTCTCTGATCCATTCTAAGTCCCGATGGTCAGACATATATAAGGGCGAGTGCTCCATTTGCCCCTCGTACTTGGTCATTCACGGACGTCCGTTGTTTCCAAAAGCGCAGTTCTATCTCGCCGTTCAGTGCTTGCGTCGAAGTAAAATGAAGATCCTGCTGGTTATCGTCGCCATGGTCGCGGTTGGCGCCCAAGCGAGTTGGTCAAGAGATGGCCAGTACGGACAGTATGGACAGAGGAGCTACCAACAACCTTCCTACCACGCACCTTCCTACCAGCAACCCTCCTACCATCAGCCGACCCATTACTGCAGCCATCAGTACTGTGAGTATATATTTGATATTGTAAAGAAACCAACTATAAAATTTAGACTTCAAAGGGCATTGGGGTTTTAATGGAAAGACAGGCCAACCCTCACATGCACCAAGGGGCATGGTTGGAGGGAATGTATGTTGCTATTATCATAGAGGCAGTGGCATGAATAGGCCTACAACATAAGTACTTTTTATAATTTATAACAATATAAAACGCTTTTTTGGCTTAACACGACGTCACTACTTATGGAGCCCAATTTAATGGAAATAGAATTGAGTGGGATTTTATCAGAAGGATTGAGTGTGATAGAGAAAACGATGGACAATAATAACGGCAGCAAAACTTGTACAGCATAACTCTCTCTCTCTCCTTCTCTCTCTCTCAACTTTCAGAGTACCCAAAGTAAATTTTTATACGTACTCTTGACCATTCAAGGTAGTTTTCATAAATTCCGTAGACATTACTTTCGCGAATGATCGCAGTCATCCATAACTCTGGTTTCTTTTTCTTTTGGTGGGGGATATTGAAGTGGCAGAAAGGGTATCAGGACCACCCCCTGGACAATCCTGCCAGTTTTAATTGTTTCAGCACGACCTCATGGCATAAACAAAAAACCTTCCCAACTTAATTTCTTTTTCAAATTTCATTATTATTATTATTATCATTATTATTATTATTATTATTTACTTCACCTCTTTCAAATAACTCACTAACTTCAAATGAAATGTACGCAAATTGAGATTTGTTTGAATTTAGAAAAAAAAGGCAAAATGATAGTATGTGTTAAATTTAAAAATGACATGATATGGCAAATTTGCAAAATTTGGATTCATATCTTCTTATCATTTAAGATAACCCCTTCATCTGTTTTTGCGCGTAGATGAGCTTCTTGAATCTTATAATTAATAGGGAATACTTTTGTTTTACTGTATTTTCTGTCTCATTTCTTATACTAAGTAAAATATTCAAGAAATGTATAAATACCTAAAATAGATAATTCAAAAGCAGTGTATTTTCTTTCCTGGGATGCGGGGTGTCTTTGGGGAGGCGGGTGTCCGGGGGGGGGGGGGGTTGTCATAGAATCGGCAGAAAACGGTATCTCTGGTCGCAGTTTCACAATAAAAAAATAAGTCCTTTGACTAGGACGTTACCAGACTATGAGAGTCCTGTAACACTGATAGAGTAAGATGTGTGCATGTGACCATGTAACGTTGATAACCAAGTTCTTAGTTAGGAAAGCTGACTTAATTTTTTTTTTTTTGTGTAAAACAAGGGTATTAAGTCAAGAATGGACATGTGATCGCCTACATGTTCTTTGAAAATCGTAACTCGAATTTGTTCACTGAGAATCAAAGCGGCAGATGAAATAAATAAATAAGGAAAATAAGATACATCTAGCAGATCTAGCACATCTACACTGTAGCTAAAAATTATGAAAATAAAGAAATACATTAATGAACGAGGAAAGCCTTGGAGTGGTGGTGGGAGGCAGGGGTACTGATCAAACCGTCAGATCACAAATCACAGGAAATAAAACAATATTCATATTTCATTGAAAATGCGAGACCGGCAAACAAAACTGACTTACTCAAGTAACAAAATAAATTTTAAGTTAAGGCCGCTCGCTTTATTCTTTTTATGTCGTATACCCCCCTCGACAACGGGTTTTACTTGCAATGGTACATGTACATGCCATTGTGAGCTGCGTTAGTGAAACGCTCTTGGACAATAATGACAAATTATATTGCGTCGAGTTTTAATCAGGAATTTAGAAGCAGCATGTTTCCTAAAGACTGCCCGAAATATTATAGACATATATCACTATTATACTGGCCATGTGTGCACTGAATGATATTTTCTGAATGCACTTAATAGCCTCATTGCTTTCCTTGGCAAAAAAAAACATTTTATAGTGATCCTTGTTGAGAACAATACCGGAAAGTCCTGGAGCAAAATATGAAACCAAAAGAGCAATCGTGAACAGAAACGGTATGGCCTTTCTTCCTGACACCCTTTTCTGCCGAAGGAGGAAAGGAAGGGGGGTAGGGGTGACTGCGTTTCTTAGGTGTAGGCTACATAGCAGTATTATTTCATTAGTGGAATGTGTGTTTTGTTAGACAGTGAAATATTGGGCTGGTTAGTTCAACTGTTGTTTGTACAAATTGTTCTTGTAACTCTATGCTGTGTATATTAAAACCAGTTTCCAATGCTTGTGTAATGCATTCAGAATTTAATGTCATAAAACATGATATTTTGCATAACAAGGTCGTAAGATTAATGCAAATCACCGGATATAGGGCAGTTTTGTTTTTTATTGCAAAGCTATATACTTTTTTATGACTGTGTCTTAAGAATAAGGCACTTAAATAATGCAGTCGGCTGTGCGTTTTCAAATTTTACTGGAGAAGAGCACCCAGAAAAAAATATCTAAAAAATTGTATAATGATTTTTATCAATTGATTTGACGCTAAACACTAAGGGTCCCCCCCCCCCCCACACACACACACATTAAAGAAAATACCTTTTTGGCCTCATTTTTGAAGAAAGGTAGCACGACATAAAAATGTCTGTGAATTTTGGTTATTGTAACATAGATAAAAATGTGAAATCATGCACTTTGTGAAGATATATATATGGCAAGGTCTAAGCATATTGAGATATGTTGAAATGGTTCTAAATAGGCGGGAATTGAAGAGCTGACATTGGTCGACATGGAAAATCAACGGCAGCGCATGCGCTACTTTAAAAACCTCTCCTGAATAATCCGTCCACCGCAACGTATGAATGGCATTCCCATTGGAAAAAATATATACCACTGAATACTGTCTAAAAACTGTTATTTTTAAAAAAATTTCCTTCTCTTTTCTTTCACGTATCTAGTCCAGTGCCCACCCCTGAATAAGGTGTACCGCGTGGACCACTACGGCAAGCACACTCAGGTCTACGCTCCCAACCGTTTCTACTACGAGCATAGCGACCCACGCTGCTACATCCAGTGTGACGAAGCTGGTAACGCCTTCTCCAGACCTTGTCCTTACGGCCAGGTGTACAATAGATACTTGACTGACTACAACAACGTTAATGTCTGCGTGTCAGGTATGTGCAGTCACAGATTCACAATTAATTAAACCTTTTCCAAGCACCTTAGGAAAAACATTTGACTACAATACGGTATAATATAAAATAAGTTTATTTATAACATAAAGTTTAAACTTGTACAGAGAAATGGATTACAAAATTATAAAATAAAATATTTACATAAAAATTAGGATTTACATTAAGATTAACTTGAGCTCGAAAAAGATAAAGAAAAATGTGAAAGAAAAAAGTATTTCGGCAACGTTCGATTGGTACATGGAGGTGAGATTGGTCGTACCTAATATTTCTTCCAACAGATTCTAAAAAATCATTGAATCCCAGTATATCTTTTCATTCCAGACGGCAGCAATAGACACTAAGTCGACCTTCAGCACCTAATAAGGGACACTGCACGGGAAGACAACGACTGAGCATACCCACGATGCGTGCTATCACCTCATTGGTTGATTTTTAACCAATCAGGTGCCACACCCTTCGCATAAACGGAGACATCGCTTTGAGCTTTGTGAAATGGCTTTGCACTGGAAAAGATATTATGTTAATTTAGAAAGAATATTTAAGTTATAAAAACTGCCACAAGCAATTGAACAATAGATGATAAGTTTATGAACTTTATGCTTTTAAAGCTTAGTACAAAAGATATGACAATTTTATGCATGCCTCAACTGTAGAATCTAAAGTAAATAGCAATAAAGCATTTAAATAATTTTAAATTTACGTGTTCGGCTTTTGTCAACTCAACACAGTGAAAATCGAGAGTTTTAGTTCTCAAGACACAAAAATTTCCCGAAATTTACACTCAAGCCTGATTTAAAAAATGCTTAATGTAAGAAACCGCCAAGGTCTCAATACTTAAATGAGAAACGCATCTCAAGATTATTTCGAGATGCAATTAAGAGATTTAAGATTTCTTGTCCAACAACTGCAAACATAAGAATCTCCCCCCCAATAAATAAATGAATAAATAAATAAATAAATAAATAAATAAATAATAAGAAAGCAGAAAAATAAGAAAAAGAAGGAATAAAACAAATCAGATTATTATAATAGGGGTACCAACAGCAGTTCCGCGTGAATAGTATAACTGTCGTAAACAGTTTATTAAAAAAAAAAAAAAAAACTCTACAACTAAAATATACTGGGTTTTACTAATCAAAATAAGCATATATAAGATGTCACGAATAACGAATTAAGAAAATCTAACGCATTGTTTCTACTTTATGGCACAAAAAATCATTTAATTCACTTGGTAAGAAAATTTGTATAATAATGTAGACTGCAGAGTATATACGAAGGGGTTTATAAACAGTTTGAGTAACACACAGAAAGAGCTCGTATTTATTATTATTATGCCACTTTGATATTAGTCTCATTCCAACTTCAGTCGCTTGTTTTAACTAGTTTGCCAGTCGCTGATACCCTGGTGGTAGATTTCAACCACAGATTGATTTTTCATTAGATATTCACAGATACATGTATGTCTTTAGATAAATTGACGGTTATTCTGTTCTCGGGACCCTGTAATGAAATCTCAAGGATGATTACATGGCTGGTAATTGTTTGCATAACTGCCCATGGACTACCATTTAACAGGCCCAACCCAAGTCCCCTTAACAGCAATCAAGACAGTTAATTGCTCTGAATTTAATCACTTGCTCTTTTGTGACAGAAAAAATAGCCCCTTTTCAACAACTTGTTATTTCAGTTTAAAATTAACTGAGGAATCCCTAGAGAGCGTGTGCAATGCCACCTGCACGCGTGCAGATTTAAATGCTTCCGTCTGGCCAAAGGTTACAGGGTGGACATAAGAAAAATGTACCTACAATATCTGCCACCCTGGTAGAGGGTACCAGCCCTCCACGGCAGCGGTCATCTCATCATTATTATCATCATCATCATCCTCATATCTCTTGTCATGAAATTGTTTTTCTCTTACCTGGGAAAGAGGTAGAAGTCATTGGTTCTGAAGAACATAATTATTAATAGGTGATGGGATCTCGAGTTTCATAACCACTCTCACCCACGGCCTCATCCGCAACTCGGCTGGTGTGGACTGGCACGTGCACGTTGTCCTTGTATCAGGTGTCGTAGCAGAATCTGATGGCGGATTTTGTTGGGGTGGGTGCTTGGTGGTATGCCTCTTCCACGTGTAAAAAGCGCTTTAAATGAATAGTTGCACTCAGTTATCCCAGATATTTGTACGTCAGTTGTCGTTCATTATAAATGTTACATGGTACTACATGTATCTGACTGGGGGCATTTATTAGGCTCAAAACATTTTGTATCTAGTCCTACATAAGATATATTGGATAAGTATAAGTACTTTTTCAATTTCAGATGTTTCTTTTAACGGTATGTTATTCTATCACGACTCCCATTTAGTTAAAAAATATACTATACTAGAATACTGGTATCAAATCTCACGTCGCAGACAATTTCGTTCCCACTACTGCTCGTATAGCTATAATATTGCATTTCCTGTGGTAGGAAGGTCGTATAAATACCATAAAACAAATCGTAATGCAGGAAAAGTGAACTGCAATCTTGGACAATTAAAAAACGTTTTATCAGTCCAAGTTGTAATGGAATGCAGTTAGCTGTCCTTCATACCTTGGTGCACAATCAGTATATATGAAACAAATAGAAATAGTACTATAATCTCTTGGGTCCTAGCTCCTCTCAATGGGTCGTACACTCTGGATAATGCAAGCACATCCGAATAAGACTCAAGCCTCGGATAAATTTACGCCTTCCAAATTATTATTATTATTTTTTGCTTCAGTCATTATTTCAAATGTATGTTTTTTTTTTAATTTTTGATACATGTAACTTGTACTCATAAAAATGCGTATACGTACACCGTACTCCTGACGTTCTTTTTCAATCCATCAGGTGCATTCTTAAGAATTGGGTGTCATATAAAGAGCCAGAGTTGCTACAAAAATATCACTTAAGACATCTGCATCACACTTCGACCAGGTCGATGCAGCCTTATTTTTATAAGTCAAAGGGGGTAACGGGTTTGTCATTCAATAAATAAAAATTAAACATCCGACTGCCTATGATATTTCTATTTTATTGTATTATCAATTCGTCATCGATTCATTATTCACAACAAATAATATTTTTTCAGAAAGCCATGATAAAAAATACACCGTGGTTTTATGCACTGAACGCATATCTTAAAACCACATCTGAGTCAAAACTAGAACTTCCATTTTGACTTGATAAGGAGCTAGCTCTTGAAACACTTTCTCTCGCTCGATGCGACGAGTTCGATGTCAAAATCCTCAAATCTGTATCAAGAATAACGTGACAACTTTATTGAGAACCTACACCAATTTACAGCTTTGATCAGCAGTTCAAATTTACACAGGGCAATCATCATAAAACGTACTACCCATACACGGCGATTACTTAAACACATATGTTACCTTAACAAAAACCGGTGCTCACCGTTTTGGCTCTGAAATCCAGCAGATTTTCAAAACCCTTCCAGAAGTTGATGCAAAAAAGTTTAAAGAAGAACTCCAACCGGCAAAGTCCTCACTGCTTTTCATCAAGAGAAACGTTCTACTAAGATCCCATAACAGGATGAACTTACAGCCCTAAGCTTTGATCATTATTAAAATGGCTTTTTGATTTAATGGCTATAATAACGTCTTCTTTTATGTATTGCAGTGTATTACAGCATTTAGGTGTGGGCAGCATGATGAGGTATTGTCCAGAGATGTGATATAATGGTGATTTAATGGAATATTGCCATTTAAACTCTCACCTTAGGCATGAATACATTGAGAAGGGCTGCAACAAAACGGCGCTTCCTGTACTAAGACGCTGGTCAAATCTTTACTATATTGTACACCCATCCCATCTGTGAAGGTGAAAGTGTATACGTGCTTTGAATTCTGCAGGTAGTCTGTTTAAGTAGCTTTACAGTTAAGAACGCCCCCCCCCCCTCTGCCATCCCGACTATGAAAACAGTGAAACATAATTAATTATCCACCAGAAAGCTTTTTGGTCGATTACAACAAAGCTAATTGGAATATTTTATAAACAATAAGATATAACGATTGTATGATTCAATTAATAATGAATTTTGAAAACTACTCCTACTTTCATATACTGCACATTTTGGCCTTCCCGGGTAATTAATATTTTCTTTAAATCACCCCATGCACTTACACTTTTAAACAATATATTATCTCGCTCCAAACGTTTGGAGAGTTTTTTTTACCAATGACATTGCATTATTTAAAATTGTTATATTTTAAAGGTGCGTTTGCGATTGATAGGAGTACAATGCACCAACTTGTTACCGCTCGGAAGGATCATAAAACAACCTTCGTTGAGATGTATCTCAACAAGATGGCAAAGGTTCCAAATACATGTGTACAGCACCCTAGGCGAACGCATTTGTAACCATCCTTTTTCTCATAGATTAAAGAATGAAGGGAGCTTCCGGCTGTAAATCCGAACCCTTCATTGACATCAGCGTTTAGTTGGACAGGTATATAAGGGACAAGTCACATATATCCAGCGCCAATCACAGACCACTTGTTCCACAGAAGGGGAATTCAATCTCACTCTAGAGCACAGACGTCTAAAGAAAATGAAGATCTTGCAACTTCTTTTTGTCGCCCTCGGTGTGACTGGTGTTGTTTCAGCTCAGTGGGGTGATGATCATAAACCACCCAGACCCTACCCAGAAGAACGACAACAGGGCAGCTACGGCTACCAACAGCCAAGTTACCAACAGCCAACCTACCCACCTCCAACGTACCATCCACCTACTTACCAGTGCAGACATGAATACTGTGAGTATAAATCATGACGATCAACTCTCTCTCTCTCTCTCTCTCTCTCTCTCTCTCTCTCTCTCTCTCTCTATATATATATATATATTGTGTGTGTGCACTGTCCCCATTATGGAAGGGCTGGTTTTCAATAGGTTGATTACAACATTACAACATGGCTATTTTCCTAGAAGCGTGAAAAACATAAAACTCGTTCACTATATATAGGTGCTAACCTTATTAAAAGTAACCGATTGGAAGAATTGTCTGTCCACGAGGAAGTTTACTACAGGGGTACGTCTAGCATCTTAAAAATAGAAAATAATAATAACTAGATTTATCTGTTACCGCACAAAAAATAAACGGTCTAAGTTTTAAACCTTCTCAACTGTCGATTGCTAATTAGCTCACATTCTCCAATCGACCTTGTTTATTTTTACCACAGTTGAAAATCTGCAGCTTGTCAGGAAGCAAGTATTATGTTTAACATCTCAGAAAAATGTCTAGATTGTTTATTTTTAATAACTCAATAATTTGCTTGCGCCAACTTTCGTGGTGCTGCTGAATTAAAAAAAATAATAAAACTTTCGTCACGTCTTTTGCCGTAGGTCATCATTTTTATTTGTTTGATGTTTCCGTAATATTTTAGCCATTAATAAAATCTTCAGTTCAGTTACGTCCATGATTAGCTAGACAACTTGGGGACAGCTAGTGCATGCATAGTTAAATGTTTTACATGAAACACAACAAAACTGATTCTCTAAAAAGTAATTTGCAACGCCTTCGCTGGCAGTCCTTGTGAAAAAATATACATGAGGTTGAGATCCAAAATGTGTCAGTAAAAATAAACGTGCATCTCGTAATACCCCTTTAGCACAGTCTACTTTCTGTTTGTATTAAAACAGTGCAAATATTATCCAAAAGGGTTTATATTTTTAAAACTTCCGTTACTAAATACGAAAACGTCCCCATAATAGCAAGACGTGAATTTTATTTAAAGGATTTACACTAAAAACTACATTTTTAACTTTTTGTCACCAGAGAGGAAAATTCGTGGATGTATCTTTCACTTTATTTCTTACTTTTCTGTTTTCTTCAAAACGACCTATATATTGATGACGATTGTTAGACATTGGCCGTCCAGAGTACTCAACATCAAAACTCTTGCGTAATTATCTTCGACAGGGAGGTGATATTTTCATCACCATTTTTTGTTTGACTGTCTGCTCGCTACCATCCTAACTAAAAAAAGTATGGATGGATTTTTATAAAATTTTCAGAACAGGAGAAAAATGGGCTAATTTAAAAGTGATTAGTTTGTGTTGTTTATCTATTCAATAACCAATAGTTACAGCTGTTTTAGTCCAGTATTTGACGGAGGTCTGCGCTCTCCGTGTGCTTTTTCTAGTTTAAATCCTCTTTATTTTGGCAGTGCATCTAAACTCACCGACGTGTTAACGACGAATATATATGATTGAACACTGATGACAAGAGAAATTTGATCATTGCTATTTTTCTTCCATACATCTAGTCCAGTGCCCACCCCTGAACAAGGTGTACCGCGTGGACCACTACGGCAAACACACTAAGGTCTACGCTCCCAACCGTTTCTACTACGAGCACAGCGACCCACGCTGCTACATCCAGTGTGATGAAGCTGGTAACGCCTTCTCAAGACCTTGTCCTTACGGCCAGGTGTACAATAGATACCTGACTGACTACAACAACGTTAATGTGTGCGTGCCAGGTATGTGCTGTCTTTCATTAATATATTTATTTACATTTTCATCCCCCCCCATAAAAAAGATAATGGATTGTTTTATTTATGATACGACACTGTCGTTCTCAATTCATTCAGATATTCATAACACTTTGCATATAATTTTAACAAAATCACATTTTTATTTCAGACGGCAGTGGTGCTCACTAAGTTGACGGTGTGACATCTCCTCGTTTACCACTTCGAATACAGACACCGAATACGCCCAAATACACCTCTTTACTGTGAACAAAGTCAAGCACTTATTGGTTGAATTTTAATCAATTAAATCCCCCACTTCAGCCTATCACCGAAAAGGACGCTTTATGCTCTTACTTGCTTTGCGCCTCGGATATTACCTAGGACAGTTTCAACATCGATGATTGAAGACAAACAGCGTTAATTGTTACAAGGATATGTTTCAAGAATGAATAATGCTACGGGCTAGTTTGAAATAATTTTGAACAGCTTCATTGCATTGTAATTTTACTTGAGAGCAATAAAATATAAGCAACACATCTGCTGTCGCTTCCATTTCAAGGAAACGAGTTTAAATAGATATAAATTAGAAACCTTGTCATTCCCCATATTTCCCATATAAACATACTGTGTAAAACCACCTTCTGAATAACATATCCCGTGTTCAATAACATCAATATCTTACAAATTAGTCACCGTCACTATGTCAGGCCTACCCAACTACCAGACTCGGCACCGAATGATCCTGAATTCACCGGTAGATCAGACCACACTACCCGTTTTCAAGGTGTGTGTCAGATTGCATTACACAGTATCATACCCTGAACAAATTTTGAGTAGTGATGCAATGCTTTTCAACCCTGCTGAGAATCGTCACTATCACATCGCGTACTGGGCAAGAGCGGTGTCGCGTCTGATACTGTGTAATGTGATCTGACACACACCTTGAAAACGGGTAGTGTGGTCTGATCTACCGGCGAATTCAGGATCATTCGGTGCCGAGTCTGGTAGTTGGGTAGGCCTGTATGTTATATTTGTGGAAATTAGGAGACCCAATTCTTCGTCTCTGATATTTTAAATGTACACAAATTAGCGCGTGAGGCTGCTAAACATATGGAGCTACTACAGGTGTGGAATTCCTAAACGCGTGGAGTTGCTGAACAATACCCTCTACCAGGGCCGCAGTAATTGTGGACATTTTTTGCTGAGGCGACATCAGACCAAAATGACTGTCTATTTATCAAGAGACATATCTGTGAATATCTGTGAAAAATCAATCTGTCGCCCTGGTAGAGGGTAGATGAACAACACGTTTAGCTTTTCATGCTTCTTTCAGCAGAAATAAAAATGTTTAACATGCTTAGAAATGTCGCACTTTTAGCTATGTGATTAGTTTCACCGGTCCCATAAGTTTATTACAAACTTGGCTCAACAATTTGGCTTAACACTCCCCCTTGTAAACGTGTGGAGCTGTTGAAGGCATGGAGCAGCCTGCTCGAACGCTTGGTGTCCTTCCTTACAAAGACAATTTTTTGCCACAAAAACCAATCAAATACCAGCATATAGTTTCAAACAGTAAAATTAAGAAAATTGCCAGAAGGCATTGTTTAATATTACCCTAAAAATGATATTTGAATGGGTTTTTCTGCTAGCTTACCATCCTGTATATATATGGGGCAGAAAAAAAGGGCACATAAGTAGGTTAAATTCTATCAGCGTTTTTATAACATTCTGGAAAAACATTATATAATGTTTTGAAAACCTTTTTTTACAAATAACCAAAACTTCTTATGCTGTTTGAACTACAGTTAGCGGTTAATTCCAAAATGGGTTTGGGTTTATACGGCGACTAGAGCGATGCGAACTGTACTGGAGGTGGTGTCCCACGATGCGTATAGGTGCTTAACGTGTCCCTGGAGTAAGCGCATTCGTATGGAAAACCATAGGCGCATTCGTGTGGAAAACCAAAACAGGGACAACACCTCCAATGTTGTGCTTGACAAGCTCTAAAAAATTGCAGTTAACAAGAGTTCTTAATATTTTTGTTGAAAATTACCATTTAAAACAAAATCATGGGGAAAAATAAACGTTTAAATCCAAATTTGTATGGGGGTACACGGCAAAAAGCAGGTTAAAGATCACATTTAGATTGCCAGTATATAACTTCCTATTGAAATTCAATAGTAACTTTGGGCGTATCTCTGTCAGTTTTGGAGATATAAGGGACGGAAACCTTGCAAAGTTCAGTTCATAGTGAAAAGTAGGTCAAAGGTCAATTGCAAGGTCACATTTAGATTGCCAATATATATATATATATATATATATATATATCTTCTTTTTGAAGTTCAATGGTAATTATGGCCCTATATCTGCCAGTTTTGGAGATATAAGGAACGGAAATCTTGCAAAGTTCAATTAATGATGAAAAGTAGGTCAAACGCCGACTTCAAGGTCACGGGTAGATTGCCATTATATGACTTCCTATTGAAGTTCAATAGTAACTATGGGCCTATCGCTGCCAGTGTTGGAGATATAAGGGACTAAAATGGGTGTATCTTTGCTAATTTTGGAGTTACAGTAATGTGCCATGAATTTCGCACAGAAAAAATTAATTAAATAACGAAAAGATTGTTTTGGTCGAAATTCATGAAATGAGAGGTGCTCATAATTCCAGATGTTCGAATTACATGAAATTCTGCAATTTTTGACCGTATTGTCTGACCCTCGCTCAGCCGAATGTTATCTTTTCGTGATCTTCGAAATTTATGGCATATTACCGTATTTGTCATTTTATTTTCACCACCACGTTGTACTTTTTGATATAGCGCAACTCATAAACAGTATGAAAAAAAAACAAAAAAAAAACGGACACCACTTCCAGTGTTGCGCTGGACAAGCTTTACAAAATGCAAAAAAAAAAAAAAAAAAAAAACAAAAAAAAAAAAAAAAAACAAGATATCTCTAGCATTTACGGTTCCAGAGTTAGAGAGTTTTAAAGTTTCGGCATGTTATGGCCGCTTCTCCCTTGAAAATTCACCGATTGACCCCAAACTCACAAAGAAAAAAGATGACCCTAAAGGTAACACCTGCTCATAATATTATAGGTTAAGTCTGTGAAGTTTCTGAAAATCGGCAGAAAAAAATTCCCATTTAAAAAATTTGGCCCGTTTGACCTTGAAATAAAGACCAAAGGTCAAATCCAAGACATAATTGAAATATCCACATATGACTTTCGGCCAGCCATTTGTAGAAAATTTTTCCATAATTCCTTTGGTTTTTACAAATTTTGGACAAGGGTGCATTGCGACGAGCGCTACATCTAGACCCGATCACCGACAAAGCCCAAAATTAACGTGGATCGAGTTGAGATTATATGTGACCTACATCCAAGAGGTGGGTACGCAGGCTTTTGTATTCTAGGAGGAGCAGCGATAACAGTGACGTGGCGGCGGATCATGCGTGTCGGGACAAAAAACATCTGTACCGCCAGCGCCTACGCCGGTGGTACAATAACAACGTAAATCACTCGATGTCTCGTTTGCTAAATTTTGAAATAGCCTCTTATTGTTAGCAGTTCAGGGTTTTCTATGACACCCCCATATTTAAAAGAACTTGAAACTATTAAAGAGAGTGCTCTTGTACAATTTATTTTCTCGCGCTGCATGGGTTTTGTGTTGGATTTTGCTCTATTTTCTTTTTTTGGTTGATGACACTCCACTA
The DNA here is from genome assembly GCF_001039355.2 of Lingula anatina. Next base: position 197,818 of record NW_019775644.1, on the reverse strand, counting down.
GTGAGACTGGCAACAGATGGGTACATACTCTTAAGTTGGCTCTTAAGACCTACCCACATATTGTCTATGTGGTACAAATATGGTGATTTTGATAACCAAGGTAGCTGCTCATTCTCTTGGTTCTGTAAGATACCTGCTATTTTAAGTGCTCTATGTGAACCGACAACCTCACCATGAAACCTAAAATTGTTCCTAAGGTGTCCCCTATCAAACGATTGCCAAGTGGTTCCCAGATTATTCCTTTATTTGATCTGGTTCAGGTTTTCATGGATGACTACCATTGGTGTTTTGGCAACATTGTGGTATCCACTCCAAAAACTGACGCTGTCGGTGACCCCAGTCACTTTAGACGTGGCATACACTTCGTCGTAGGCCTCTTCAGGATGTCTGTAAACTCTGTTTCGACTAGTTGAGCGGTGCAGGTGAAAGCTGACGTGACCCCAATAAAAAAAGCCACGAGGTTTCAGTGTTCTACCGAGAAACGGTCATGGTCCACAATTCATTAGGGAAACAGACGACGCCGTTTTGCTGTTTACAGTGGCTTCCGCAGAGGTCGTCTGGTATTTTTATCTGCTGAAACCAGGGTGGTGTTCGCTAAGGGCCTCGACAAACGCGTTTTGGTGGCAATTTACCTCTCATTCTGAACGGACTGGGTGGTTTTTGTTTAGTCGCAGCAACATATCTGGAAGGACAGTGAGTCCTGTACCCTAGTGGTAAGATTTCGATTCCCAGCTTTGACCAGCCCAAAGGTACACTACCCCATTGAATCACTGCATATTACACAATGCAGCAGTGCGACAGACATGGTAGTCAATTAACTAGTAGCGACGCAACTGACTACACACTTCTCCGGTCAGATATATTATGTTTGAGATCTGAGTTTTTTTTAAGTGCGCATTTTACATAGGCATACCTTTGAAACTGAAATATTCCATATTAAATGTCAAGTCTCTATATATAATAAGAGTATTCGTTGCCTTTTCTTTTTTTACTTAAATACAAAACCTTTTTCCAGCTCACAATATTCCGCACCACTTATTCTTTAAGTCATTTAAAATAAAAAAAAAAAAAAAAACGAGAAAAAAATCCACAACAGATATTATGAGATCATATTCCGTCTTATTTGATGTTATTACGTACATTGTTATCCTTGGCTTTATTTAGTTCAGATAAAGTTATATATTTTTCAAAAAGTCATAATGAAAAAGATCACGAATTTTACGCGTTAATCGTTAAACGAATAAGGTTAATTCCACTACCTGTAGTACTTACCATTTCGACCTTAGTACCATCCAGCTCTTTGAGACACTTCCACGAGTACTTTGCGACGAGTTCAAATGACAAGATCATCAAATCCGCATCAAGAAAAAGGTGACAAATTGAATACGATTCCATATCAATTCACAGCTTTTATCATCAGTCACAATTTACACAGGGCAACCACCATTAAACGTACTACTCATGCGTGTTCATTACTTTTAAACGCACGTGTAACCTTAACAAAGCCGTTGCTCACCATTTTGGCTCTGAAATCCAGCAGATTTTCCAGACTCTTCCAGGCACTCGATGCAAATAAGTTTAAATAACTAGTCCAACTGACAGGATCCTGAACATTCTGCATCAAGAGAAACGTGGCCATTCATCTCACTTGCATAACCTGATGAACTCACAGCCTACAGCCTTCATCATCATTCATATGACTTAATGGTTTAATTGCTTTTTTACAGCTGGCAAACGTCGTCTTTGATATCTTGTAGCCTGTTGCAGTATTCAGATGTTGACGGTATGGCGTGACATTGGTCGGAGTGGCGATTTAATGAGGTTTTGATGGAATACTGCCATTAAAAATCCCATCCTATGCATGAATTTATTTGGGAGAGCTGACTTGGCAACAGAACGTTACTTGTGCCGAGAAGCTGGCCACTTCTTAATTCTATGGTACACCCATATCCCATCTGTAAAGGTGAAAGTGTAAACGTGGTTTGTTTTCTGCAGGTAATGATTTTATTTTGGTCCCTTTGTCTGCTGTAGGACAGTAACTCGCAAAGAATGCAAGTCTTAATTAGGATACGACTAGCCGTCAATTAGTAAAAAAGCAGAAAATATGAGGAACGCTGAAAATTCAATCTTTATATGCAATTTCACAGCTAAGAATACCTCCCTACACATCCCTGTCTGTCACCCTGACTATGGAAACGGGGAAACATATCTGTATAAATGCGTTCTGGAGGAAGGTAAAACATCCGTTGTTGACACGAATTTCAATAAGATGGCAAAGGTTCCAAATACAGCACCCAAGGCGCACAAAACGTAATTATCCTTCTTCATTAAGATTACATAATGAGTTTAAAGGAGCCTTCGGCTGAAAATCCGATCCCTTCATTCACATCAGCGTTTAGATGGACAGGTATATAAGTGGCAATAAAGCCACATTTTTGCAGCGCACTTTACCAGTCACAGTCCGGTTCATCCACAGAAGGGGACTTCAATCACACTGTGCAGGAGAGGAGTCTAAAGAAAATGAAGATCTTGCAAGTTCTTTTTGTCGCCATCGGTGTGGCAGCTGCTCGATCAGCTCCCTACCCACCCCAGGGATACGGACAGCAGGAAAGCTACGAACCGCAGGGCTACCAGCAGCCAACCTACCCACCGCCAACCTACCCGACAACCTACCCGCCGTCAACCTACCCGACAACCTACCCGACAACCTACCCACCGCCAACCTACCCGACAACCTACCCAACAACCTACCCGCCGTCAACCTACCCGACAACCTACCCGACAACCTACCCACCGACAACCTACCCGCCGTCTACCTACCCGCCGTCTACCTACCCACCACCGGTGTACCATCCATCTTACCAGTGCAGCCATGAATACTGTGAGTATATAACATGATGATCAACCCTCTTTCTTTCTCTCTCTCTCTCTCTCTCTCTCTCTCTCTCTCTCACTGTTTCCCATCATGGGAGAGAATGGTTTATAACAGTTTCATTAAAGCATGCCTATTTTCAAAGAGGTGTGATAAGAAAATCAGACATTGATCATCAAGCATAATCAACAATATAACTCACGTGATTCTCCATTCATAAATCAGTGTCAATTAGTGGTCAATTATTTGTCTCGTCGGAGTTCTACGTGTGCTTTTCTAGTTCAGATCTGCTTTATTCTGGCAGTGCACCTACGTAAACTCTGACCGGCGTATAGTAATGGAGAACACCGGTAAATGTGATTTACACACCGATAACAGGATAAATTTGGTTATTGCTTCTCTTTTCTTTCATGTACACAGTCCAGTGCCCACCCCTGAACAGCGTGTACCGCGTGGACCACTACGGCAAGCACACTCAGGTCTACGCTCCCCACCGTTTCTACTACGAGCACAGCGACCCACGCTGCTACATCCAGTGTGATGAAGCTGGTAACGCCTTCTCCAGACCTTGTCCTTACGGCCAGGTGTACAATAGATACCTGACTGACTACAACAACGTCAATGTGTGCGTGCCAGGTATGTGCTGTTTTTCATTAATATATTTATTTAAATGTTCATCCACCCCCCCTCCCCCCATGAAAAGAGATAATGGATTTTTTTTTCATGATATGACAATGTCGTTCAGAAATGCATTCAGATATTCATAACATTATAAATAAAATTCCAATAAAATCACAATTTTCGTTTCAGACGGCAGTGGTGCTCACTAAGTTGACGGTGTGACATGTCTTCGTTTTCCACTTCGAATATAGTGGTTAAATAAGGCACCGAATGCGATCAACCACATCTCTTTACTGAGAACGAAGCCAAGCTCTTATTGGTTAGATTTTTAATCAATTAACCGCCCCACTTCAACGTATCACTGAAAAGGACGCTTTATGCTCTTAGTCGCTTTGCACCTGGGGTATTACATCGAATTTTTGATGATTGAAGATCAACAACGTTTATATCGTTACAAGAATATGTTTCAAGAATGAGGATTACCGCAGGCTATTTTGTTATAATTTTGAACAGCTTCATTGTATTGTAGATTTTACATGAGAGCAATAAAATAAAAGCAACACATCTGCAGTCGCTTCCCTTTCGAAGTAAACAAGCTAGATTAAAATTACAAACCTTTTCATTCCCCATATTTCCTATATACATACGTTGTGTAAAACCATCTTTTGAACAATATATTGAGCGTGCAATAACATCATCTAACAAATAAGTCACCATCACCATTTTATTTTTGTGAAAATTAGGGGACCCTATGAGAGCAGCTGCAGGATCCCAGAGGGTTGAGCATACCCGAAAAGATCACCAATTTTCTTGTACCTGGCAATGACCTGCATGGTTACCTATGTATGAAAATGGCAGTCTGCCGTATTTCCAGTGGTGGGTGTGGTCAGGGGGGTCCAAAACATAGGCCCCTCAAATCCAGCTAGCAAGACTTTTTAGGGGAACCCTTACAAACCTATTGGGGGTCTTTCAGCATGGTCTCAGGTATATTAAATAGATACTGACAGACGAATTGAGTGGTGGGGTGTGGCCGGCAGACCCTGATTTATAGGGGGTGGAAATCCGGCTAGCATGACCTAAAAAGTAACCCTGAAAACATAACTGGAAAATGTTCCTTAGAGTCCCAGGAGAGTTGAATGACCATCGACAGACAATTTAAGTGGTGGGTAGTGCCCGGCAGACACACCCAAAGAGCCACACCCTTAATGTACAGCTAGCTGTACCCTTAATGTAACTCTTTCAAAATGGCTGCAAAATGTTAAGTAGAATTCCAAGATAGAGTATAGACTACTGGCAACCAATAAAAGTGGTGGGTAGTGCCCGGCAGGCACACCCAGAGGAACACAACCTTTAAGGGATAATAACTCTTCGTTTCGGCCAAAAAATGAATTTTCCTGGAGTAAACAACAATTTTCCCATACTTACCACGTGGTCTAAAGACAAGCTAAGATATCAGAATAATAGCTATAACTGCCTTTTTTGTGGTAAAACAGAATATATTATATTTCTGTGAGTTATTCACAATGTTTTTAACAGAGTTTGTCTGTAGACCACGTGACCTCCATTGATGGCAAAACTCTGTTAAAATCTCTTAAGAGATTAAAAAAAAAAACTTTTTAAAAAAAACAGGCACTAACTTTGAATGTTAAAAATAGATTAATTAACCATTGGTAAGTCACCTGGGTGTGGCATCTGGGTGTGTCTGCCAGGCAGTACCTACCACTGAAATTGTCTGTCAGTGGTCATTCTAGCTTCCTGGGTCTCTAAGAAACATTTTCCAGCTATTTTTTTCGGGTTAAATTTTGGGGCATGCTAGATATATATTAGGCATGCTAGCTGTACATTAAGGGTGTGGCTCTTTGGGTGTGGCTCTTTGGGTGTGTCTGCCGGGCACTACCCACCACTAAAATTGTCTGTCGATGGTCATTCAACTTTCCTGGGACTCTAAGGAACATTTTCCAGTTATTTTTTTAGGCTTAACTTTTAGGTCATGCTAGACGGATTTCCATCCCCTATAAATCAGTGTCTACCGGCCACACCCCACCACTCAATTTGTCTGTCAAAATATATTTAATATACCTGAGACCGTGCTGAAAAACCCCCAATAGGTTTCTAGGGGTTCCTTTTGCCCCCCCCCCCACCCCCCCGACCACACCCACTACTGGTAATACGGCAGACTGCCATTTTCATACATAGGTAACCATGTAGGCCATTGCCAGGTACAAGAAAATTGGTGATCTTTTCGGGCATGCTCAACCCTCTGGGATCCCGGACTATATTCTTCATTTTATAATTTTTGTGGATCCTGAAATAAACATAGCAAAAAAAAAAAAATGACATGTTTATATTCGTGTGTAATTTCTAGTCTTTTTCCCCGTACTACTTGGTCTATATTCGTCTTCCCATAGTTTGTACAAAAATCAGCTTACATTTAAAATAGAAACAGACAAAAAGCTAAATAATAATAATAACCCCTACATAGGAACGTGATCAAAGTACACACTACCCTGCATGTTGATTGGTTTAAAGCATAACCTAAACTTAGCTTTTGGCCAAAATTGGTGCTCACCACTGTAGCTAAAACCCCTCATCTCTTCAAGACACATTCACCCTCTTGTAAAGAGTAAATTTAAAAGCCCAATTCGATTGGCAAGACCCTTAATCTGTGCCAAAGGAAATGTGACCAATCTACTTATTAAGCTTCCATAGAAATGTAATAATTATTTCAAAGCGCATATAGTAATAATTGTAAAGAATACTTTATACAGCTAGCTGTAGTATAAACCAATAAACAACTTTCAAGTTATGAGAGTGGACAAAATTCCCCGAGTAATGCAAAATAAATGGTTAGATTTGTATACCCTATCTTGAGATTTGAGCAGAGTGAAATGCCACAATCAAATATAATGCTACAACCATTGGTATTTTCGGATTCACGTCAGATTTGTTCAGTTTATTTGACAGATGCCAATGCCTTGTCTTGGAGACCATTCCCAGAGACTATCGTGCTAACTTTGGATCGAACTACCTCCGAGGGTATTCTTGTCTAATTGCAATTAACTTAAGTCTGTCACGCCTACCGAAGTTGTTAGGGGTAATTATATAACTATATTTTAGCAACTTGAGTAGGCGTCCCAGACATCTGAGCCACTTAAGCTGAAAGAAATCTAGCGAGAAACCCCTTGGAGATGGACCGATCCTGTTAGATCGCTCCAGAGATGGGAGCCCAGTCTTAAAGCCTTAGGGAGGACTTAATAACGTGTGTGGATGTGCTGTTTTCGGCGGAAGCAGGAAGACAAAGCCGTTCACTTTTGACTTACTCTAGGAACTGTCTGTAAGATCATCCAGTGGCACTTTACAACGTAACATACGCAATCACACATATGCGCTGGTTGTATTTCTAAACCTACAGACAGGCCTACAGACACATTTTTTCAGACACAAGGAATATAAGCAGTTAAAGGGGTCCTTTTCCCAGATTTGAGTCCCATAGAGAACTGCTGGTATGCTGTTGACCGTGCTGTAAGGAAGAGAGGTCCAACCGGGTACATGGAGGTGCTGAAGCAGTTTCCAGTCGAGGGGTGAGAGACAGATTCATCAACGAACTGCAGAAACTGAATGAGTCAGTACCTTAAAGAATAGATGACGTCACCCAGGTTCGCGGAAACTACACGAGATACTATGTTTGCAGTAAAATTCTTTGTGGTACATGTCATTGTTGTCTTTCAGCGACTTTGCTATTCTTTACACTAAACCATGCTTCCTTGAACATGGCATTAACTTTTCTCCTTAATATTGCCAGTAATTTATTAAACTTATAATTCATAACAAGAAGAAACCCAAACCTAAAAAAGTCGCCTATCGTGCTAACAGTACGCTGCTACTTGAAGGTAAAACACGGAATTATAATAAAACACTTATGAGCTGATTGAATGACATATTTTGCCTTAGTTTGACCATAATGTAAATGATGGTCAGAAGTCATGATGGGTTTATGAAAGCCAATGGTAATAGAGTGGATTAATAGAAGTGCCTGTAAATATTAATCCCTAAATGTTTCATTTAAATATACACTGGGTTTTCTTAGGAGTTATTGATAAATTATCAATTAATTAATTTATTTATTTATTTTTGTTACTATTAATTTATATATTTTTATTTGTGCTCAAACAGACATTGCACTCCACTTACAACAGTAATTGGTCTTTTTATTTTCCATTTAATGTTAGAAATAATGATACAGATATTTCACTGAAATACAGCTTCTACTCGTACACATACATGTGATAAACGTACCCGTGTATAGCTTGGTCTTTTCATTGTTTGAACATATGTATAACTCAGCCGACATTTAAAAAGAGAGTAGAAATAAACTGAATAATAGCCATTCCTGTAAAGTAACTGCATAGGCCCTACTTGTTGGTTTAACACACAACTTTTAGGGCATTGCTAAAAACTCCTTATTCACTGCCTAGCATACATTCTTTTAGATAACATATAAATATCCAGTGTTTAGTGACTAAATATAATTAACATTTATACACACAAGCCATCTTGCGTGTGACGTCATTATTGCAATTTGGAGGTAAAAACTAAAAAATCGGTTCCCTAAATTTATCTTTTACCTGAGCACCCACGAACACCGTTCTAACTCCATTTAGTGCTCTAAAGCCCTGCCAGCGATTTTTCTTAAAAGCCTTCGTTCAGTTTTTATAGTTGTTAAAGCAAAATACTGCCTTTGTTTAATGAAAATCTGTAAATAGGGGCTCATAACTCCATATCAAAAATGTTTAAACAAAAATGACGGGATTGTAGCCTATACACTCGTGGTCAACTTTGCCAATTTTCGTGATTAAATCTTGTTCAGGGATGAAATTACGCCACATTCCGATTGGTATCTCACCTCCAAATAGAAAGTTGTTAAAATTGTATTGTTTTAAATCAGTTTAAAGATAATTTGAATAATAAAATGCAGGAAAAACCTCATTTTTGGAATCTGGATGATAATTAAGGCTTACAACATCCTTAAAATAACTTTTGGACAAAGCTGGTGCTTACCGCCTTGGCTTATCTTCTATCCCTTCAAGACACTTCCACACGGTCGTAGCGAGTTACTTCAAATGACCAATTTAACAGCCAAGACCCCATAATCTGCTATGACCAATGTACTAAGATTCCATATCCGTATGACCTTACAACTTACAGCTTTAATCATCAATCCAAATGTCTAAATGATTTTATCTTTTTTGCACAATAACTCACAATTATTTTCTTTTATAATGCCTTTGAGCGTGAGTCACTGGATGGCAGCAACAGATATCGTTTGGAGTGGTTACATAATGGCCATTTGATAGAAAACTGCAATTAAACCTCTCACCTAAAGCAATAATTCATTAACAGATACTGGTTTAGCAATGCAACTGTGTTTCCTGTACTAAAACGCTGACAACATCTTTGGCACGCAATTTACCCATTCCATCTGGGAAGGTGAAAGTGCCTACGAGATTAGTATTCAGGTATGTTATATTGCATCAACTCCCTCTGATTGCTTTGGGGTCATTAGTCTTTCTGGGTGCAAGGCAGCACTTAGGGTAATGGTATATAATTCTGAATTCCGTTAGCAATTTTGTATGTCGCGTAAAACTGTGAATCACCTGACTTACATAAACTGGAGTATTTAAGTCAAACGATATCCTATGACGAATTCTGTATTAAATACAACTTCAGACCGGCCTTTACAATTTTTATGGCTTTAAGAAATGCTATTTTGAGTGAATGGACTATTAATTCTATCATAAACTCTTTGCAACAACTGCCTTCTCAACCAATATTATTTTACTGGCTGAATAAAAGTAAGAAAGGATCAAAAGAATTTTACAATGTTTTTTTATCGACAACTCAATCGAAATTGTCAAGTGAATATAAATGGGAAAGAGATCTTAATTTCACGGCAGATAACGAACTATGGAAAAAATATTATTCATCTATTTTCTTTGTCACAATTGATGTAAAGCTAAGATGGTTCCATTATAGACTTATTCATCGGATATTGAGTACAAATTGCTATCTAAAAAAAATTAGGTTGGTAAATGAGGACAAATGTGACTTTTGTAATGTAGAGATAGAGTCATTGCTCCATCTTTTTGTAGCATGTGATCATGTTAATACCTTCTGGACATATTTTTGTGGATGGATAAGTGAATTACATCAATTCAATATAGATCTTAGTCCAGTAGATATTATTTTTGGAAAAATTGGGAAAAAGTATAAACGGNAGAAAGGAGCAAAATAATTTTACAATGTTTTTTTTTATCGACAACTCAATCGAAATTGTCAAGTGAATATAAATGGGAAAGAGATCTTAATTTCACGGCAGATAACGAAGTATGGAAAACAATATTATTCATCTATTTTCTTTGTCACAATTGATGTAAAGATAAAATGGTTCTATTATAGACTAATTCATCGGATATTGAGTACAAATTGCTGTCTAAAAAAATTAGGTTGGTAAATGAGGACAAATATGACTTTTGCAATGTAGAGATAGAGTTATTGCTCCATCTTTTTGTAACATGTGATTATGTTAATACCTTCTGGACATCTTTTTGTGGATGGATAAGTGGATTACATCAATTCAATATAGATCTTAGTCCAGTAGATATTATTTTTGGAAAAATTGGGAAAAAGTATAAACTGCTAAATCTGTTTATTGCATTAGCAAGATTACATATTTATAAACAAAAAATGAGAAAGAATCTGCCATGCCTGGATAGTTTGAAATTTGAAATACAATATTATTGCAAAGTAGAAAAACAAATTTCTCAGAAAAATTATTGTCTTCAAAAATTTGAAAAAAGTGGGGTCTCTATTTGAATCACATAACTCTGGAAATATAATTATGTCTTGTCCATGTCAATATGTGTTTATATAAAAACCCACTTTATGGAGGTGCTGTGACGGTTTTTTTTTTTTTTTTTTTTTTTTTTTTTTTTTTTTTTTTTTTTTTTAAAAATTAAAAAAAAAAAAAAAAATTTTTTTTATTTTTAATATCCATTCTCCCCACCTTCAAACCACCCC
>NW_019775644.1:104848-178791 GCF_001039355.2 Lingula anatina | reverse complement strand
CAGACGTAAGTTGCGAGTTTTTGTACAGTGCGTCGGATAACGAAAAGCCCAGAATGGCACACATGCATTTTTTAACAAAAAGACGAATATATCTCATGAATCTTATATAGTGTTGTTGTTGTCTGCTTTTCCCGCGGTTTTAAGTAGGTCACCAGAGACTTTGCAGTGTCAGAGAGAGCTCCGTCAGTTAAAATCTTTTAAGAGATTTTAACAAAAAATCGTACGTTTAGGAAAAAAACCCTGGATTAACTTTGAATGCAGGAATGGGGTCGTTGGCCATTGGTAAGTACGGGAAAATTGCCGTTTTTTCCAGGAAAATCCAATTTTTGGCCAAAACGAAGAGTTATTATGACTTTAAGTATAGTATAGTATAGTATAGTATAGTATAGTATAGTTTAGTATAATATAGTACAGTACAGTACAGTACAGTACAGTACAGTACAGTACAGTACAGTATAGTATAGTATAGTAAAGCGGGTTTTAGCGCTGAAATACGGTTAAATGAACGATATTTTGAAGCTCTCGACAATTTTGAAATAATGCAGATATTTGACAGATCTCAAGTGACTCTGGCTATTCAATTGCTAATAAAGGTACATGTAGTACTGTCGTTTAGTGCTCATTCCCAATGAAGCTATGGGTCTACGTAAGTCAATCCAACTCCATGGGGACCCTTGCTGATTGCAGTAAGTAACAGATTAACACTCCTCCTTTTCTTTCCGACGTACTATTATAATCACCTGCTTTTCCGCCTTCCACTCAATGTCCCCAAGGAGAAGTTTATTTACTTAACGTGTGGCTAACATCTTACAGAGCATTCTGAACATCGGACTAAGAGATCCGCGGACAAATATGTCCGACTACTTGAATACTTGTGTAATCCCCGCGGGGAATGTATTTAGTGTCTATAATCGGGAATAAAGCGGCAAGTCTGAGTTGGTCAGCATATTTGATCTGCAGATCTGTTACAGTGAGTCTGCGCTGTTTTAAATGTACTCTTACGCCCTGTACTATAAGGGCTTCTCAAATAGAAAGCGAAATTAATATTTTTGTAACGGGCCAGTCACGCATCCTGCGGTCGGAGTAAAAAACACAATTAAATGATGTCACTTTGGGTCATACTTACTATGAAAAAAGGTGAAACAATCACTAACCCCATCGCAGTAGGACCGAAGATTATGGCAGTGAGGATTGAAAACGTCTGGAAAGAGTTCCGCTGAAAGAGAAGTGAAAGTGAAAGTAGTGTACATAATATACATTGTTTATTATCATGAATTTGCTTCAGTATAGAGACCTGTTTGTCCCGAGCGTTATATATCTCAGCGATACAACTGCATTTGTATGTTTTCGGAGATATCTTCCGTCATGTCATAATGTCATATGAGCTCGTTTCTCTAAAAGTTCTCCATATCCGAGGGTAGGTAATTAATTGCCCGTCATTAAAGTAGAAGGCGGGGAGGGCCGTATTGCCAGATAACTGTCTTACGTAAAGACCAGGCAATAAAATGTGTTGCCGTGCCCCTACCGTTGGAAACTCGAAAACTTTCTTGGGATGGATATGTTGTATTTCGCTGCAGGAAAACTATTGACTACTGAAAACAAGCAATAACTGACATAAACTGACATGGACTAAAATTGAATAAAACATAAACCAATATGGTCTGGGGAGACCAGTGTCGCTGAATTGAAATGTTAGGGCGGGAGTTCAAGTTTATACCTGTACGTGTGTCATGTGACACATCTCACTACAATTATCTGATCTACTCTCTAACTTGTAACTACTGCACGTGTTGCAGTTACAGAATGGCAATGCCCTTATCAAAATCAGGCCTACCCAACTACCAGAGGCGGCACCTACGGATCCAGAATAAATTACCCGTTTTCAAGGTGTGTGTCAGATCGCATTACGAAGTATCAGCCACTTCACCCATTTTGCCTGGCGCTCGATGTGATAGCGATGTTCCTAAGCGATACCCGGATGACAAGTAGGCCTACAAAATTTGTGATAGGGTATGATACTCCGTAATGCGATCTGACACACACCTTGAAAACGGATAGTGTGGTCTGACGTACCGGTTTATTCTGGATCCGTAGGTGCCGCGTCTGGTAGTTGGGTAGGCCTGAAAGTGAAAAATTTGCAGCTACGAGTTTACAGAATTTGCAAGTACAATTTTATTGCTGCTAGTTTGATGCCATATTGCAGCACATTTAATGCAAATTCACAAGAAGGAATTAGTTTGCAGCAATATTGCAGAAAATATTTATTGACATTCCAAAGGTAAACGTTTAAATTACCACTGCTTCTTAATAAGTAACATTCAATTTGGAAAGATTCGTCTCTGTCTCTCTCTCTCACTCACCTTCTACCTTTCTCTTTCTTAATCATTATTGCCTAGGTTTATTGCTCGTGCGACTAATTTGCCAGCTAGGCCCTAAATAAGTCGGTCAATCAAACGATAAGTTAATTTATACTAAAATACTCATTTATCTATTTATCAATTTATTTCTGTTATCACTCACCAGGCATCGTTTGTAACTTTGTCGATTTTTTGTGATGCAAGCTCCGAAAATACCGGTAAAGAAAAACTGAAAATTAAAAAAGAGACAGAGATTTGTATAACACTTGTTTTAGCAAGAAAAACCGCTATCAATCAACTATTCACTAGTTATTTTTTCTAGGCATCAAACTTCAGGACATGTATCCAACAGCTAAGGAGCCGACAAGAGCAAGTACGTCACCAAATACAAGCACTATTATAAGTACGAGTTAAATGTACTAAGAAATAAATTCTTTAGAAAATACGTTTTGTCTTTCATAAAATCCTGGAAGATAATCTTTTTTCACTTGCTATGTATACCTTATATTTCTAAATCATATAATTAGTCTCGTCGGATTATCATGTAAAGTATTGGGAGGGTAGCTGGTATTATTGAAAATTAGAGAATAAAAACTTACCCAGGCACCGCACCATATCGGAGCACTGACCACAGTCAAGATGTGACCTATCTCATTAAAAGTCATGTTGCGATGATAATACATGTTGGTATTGGAAGGGAGGGGGTTTTGGCCAATGGCAAAATAGTTGAGATGGAGGTCGGCCGCGCCACACCCTATTATAAGGAGTCCCAAAGCAATCTGGAATCCACCCAAACATTTGAGGGCACCGTAACGAAAACGGTCTGGAGGCTGACCCGTCTGAAACAACTGGGTATGGCTTGCGTCCATTGCGGGTCTGAAAGAAAATGGGATGGTGTGATGTAGCTTTTTTTTTCTTCATCTTCTTTCCTTTTTTACCTGCCATTAGCTTAGAAATTGATCGTGGCTTTAATCTCTCTCTCTGTCTCTCTCTGTCTCTCTCTCTCTCTCTCTCTCGCCAGATAGATATTTCTGAACAAAAGTACAGTCAATACACAAGTACAAATGATAATTCTACATATTAATATTAAAAAAAACATAAAATAAACAAAAGAATAAAATTAGATTTACCATGAGAAATGACACTCACTCTCTTTTTGTCCACACCAAAATTTTAATTCAACAACTATTTAGAAGTACTACTACATGTACTAATACACTATACGCTCAAGTTTTTTTTTTTCATAGAATTGCAGCTACGGCTAACTCGCAACATTTAGCAATACATGTAAAAACTCTTCCATAGAGATTCAGAATTCCGCATGAAATACATAGTTAACAACGCATGAAAATATTTTATATTGCATTTTACCAATTAAACGGCTGTTTTTGTAGTAAAACTAAAATCTGTGCTTTTCGATAGGGCTTTCGATGCCTTTCTTCCCTGTCGTCAAGACATCCGTTGCCAATGACGTTGGTGTGTCACGCGAATTCTCGCGTTTATTCGAGACCAAAATAACATATGGCGCCATTAGAAAGCAGACGCGTGATGCAATCAGCTGACGTAAGTTGCCAGTTTTTGTACAGTGCGTCGGAAAAAGATAATTCCAAAACTGCACACAATGTAGATATAAATGCACTTTGAGCAATAAGACGAATATACTGAATATTATGAATCTTATATTATTGTTTTATAGTGCTGTTGTTGTCTGCTTTTCCCGCGGTTTTAAGTAGGTCACCAGAAAATATCGCTCGATATCGCGTGACTGTGCAATGTAAAGATTTTAACAAAAAAAAAAAAAAAAAAAGAAAAAAAAAGGACTTACTTTGAATGCAGGAATGGGGTCGTTGACCATTGGTAAGTATGGGGAAATTTCAGTTTACTCCAGGAAAATCCAATTTTTGGGCCAAAACGAAGAGTTATTATGACTTTAAATAAACGACTGATAAAGTGCTTGAATGAAATCCAACGCCGCAATGTTTGTTCACTGTTGTTTTGATATCGAGACGGGTGCAATGCGAAATCTAGGATTCGAAAATAGCATCGGTAGCAAGCACAGGTGTGGCAAAGCGGAAGTAATTGTGGATATCACACCTGAACTTAACGTTTAAGTCTAAATATTTTCATCTTTGTCTTTCTTTTTTATATATTGGATACATGTTTACACTTACGGTATGAGCACTAATGTTCCCCGCTTAAAGTCGGACAAAAATGACTATAAAGAAAGGTACGTTGTGTTGGCCAGGTGTTTCAGAGTCCGACAATTTTTTTTATCATTTATTATTATTATCATCTTTTTTGTGTATAACTGATACATATTTCAAATGCTATAACGTCATAGTAATATACCATATATTTTGTCAATCCTACAAGGTCCGTTTTGCATCCTTTGCGACAGCAAAGAGCGAGTATCACCACAAACGATTCGCTCAAATGTTGTTTTGTAAAGAGTCGCCACATCAAGAACAATTAACTTGAATAAAACTAATCGAAGGAAAAAATTACTGTGTAAAAAAAAATATGACGTTTACCTTAACTATTCTTCCGTTGCTGACAGAGAAAGAGAAAGAGGGAGAGGATGGGGGATATCAAGGGACGTAGTAGTAGATATGTCTTCTTGCCTATTACCTGAGTGTTTTCCGATCGTGTAGCCGGTTTTCCTCTGTGTCTTAACCGCCTTCACCGCCTAGCCAGCCAGTCAGCGCCCTATCTTCACAGTTTGGTTTCAAGTAATACACGACACTTAAAACAATACTAAACACTAATGTCCACAAATGAATGTTGCGCCTCTTAGTTATAAAGCTTGTCCTTAGCCGTGTCCTCAGTATGCAGCCTCAAGCGATCCATAAGACATGACCTAAATCTTTGTTGAATCAATGGCTGACGCTTCGTTGGTAAACATAACACAAGGGCAATACTGTTTAGTCTCGATGGCTTGGAGACATGATAAAAATGTTGTTCTCGAGATTTGTATCCACTAATCACTCAATTACATATTCCTGTTAACAGTTACATTAATTCCGAGCTCTAAAAATGGAATATTTTGTCATCAGGGTCAATGTTTTTCAATACTAAGCCCGCGGTATAGACTACACATAAAGCAGGGCGCGCATTGTATAAAACAATGCCTTTTACAGGTTAAAGAAAGAAATGCACGTGCAGCATTCCTTAGTGCCGTCATAGGGTTAAGGGTATAATGGCAAAGTCAAATTGGAAAGAATCTTGTGAGCTGCTGTGGTATCAGTGCCGCAATACCTACGCGTACAATTTTTTTTTCAGTGGGACTGACTTATGTTAGAGTTATCGTTAACATTTTACATTTTATTCATTTCGTTCAATTAGGCTCCTCTAAAAGAATTATACATTTTAACACTTAAGGCGTATAAATGAAATGTAAGAAAAACAACAAATGCCATTATGGGGTGGATGGGTGAGCTCTAGGTAATCCAAGGAGCAGGTCCTTAGTTTAGGAAACAGCAGTCTTTATCACTATGTTCACACACACACACATATATATATATATATACTTCTGTCTAACCTGGCACATTCTGCGCAATCACAGTTTTCTGTACATTGGTACAATTCTGTACATTGGTAGATGAAAAAATGATCTTTAGAAGAAGGAGATTAACTACAGGGCATGAACAGGTATACACTTTATTTTCTCATTCTGGTGTGTTAATCCCAGTTAGCAACATCATCACACGCAGTTCTTTTTTTTTAATTAATAATTTAATTATTGCTGTTCCAGAAGTCAAAAGTTATCAGTGTAAAGTATTTGCAAGTCTATGTCAGAGACCTCAAGTTCATGTAAACTGTTACATGTTATTAATGGGACCTTCAATAGATGCTTGAGTTTATTTTATTCTTTAAACTGCCCCGTCTTATTACTTAAATCCGCTTAAATCAAGGAGACATAAATCTATATAACATGCAAAATGACATAAAAGAATGTAATATTTCCACCACAGTGCCTCACGTTTTACGGTTGAAGAATCGTTAAGATTTGCCGAACGTTGAAAGATTTAATCATTATTACCCCCCCCCCCCCTCTCTCTCTCTCTCTCGAAACAAAACCCTGCTATCAGTGTAACTGTCTGTCTATGTCTACATTGTGTAGGGCACAAGTCAGTTACAAGTCACGTTGAGTCTGGTGCAAGATGTAGTGCTCGTGTAATGGCGGAAAAGAAAAACACACTAAGTCTGCCCGCATTGTTGCCGGTAAACAGATGTCGTGAACAACAGCAATTTTCACAGTATATCATCTTTTCTGGTGACCTGCATTTTCCATTTCAGTTGGTAAACCGTTCTTATATGATGTATTGCTTTTATCCCTTGGGAATACATGTGCGTCCCGTAATCGGATATTTTGTTTATGAAATGTTTCAATGAAGCAAGAAATCAACAGAATATCCGAATTTGGTCTTGTAAATGTTTCGTATGTTCACGAATGGTTACCCCCCCCCCCTCCCATCCCAGNTATTCCCCCCCCCCTCCCTCTCTCTCTCTCTCGAAACAAAACCCTGCTATCAGTGTAACTGTCTGTCTATGTCTACATTGTGTAGGGCACAAGTCAGTTACAAGTCACGTTGAGTCTGGTGCAAGATGTAGTGCTCGTGTAATGGCGGAAAAGAAAAACACACTAAGTCTGCCCGCATTGTTGCCGGTAAACAGATGTCGTGAACAACAGCAATTTTCACAGTATATCATCTTTTCTGGTGACCTGCATTTTCCATTTCAGTTGGTAAACCGTTCTTATATGATGTATTGCTTTTATCCCTTGGGAATACATGTGCGTCCCGTAATCGGATATTTTGTTTATGAAATGTTTCAATGAAGCAAGAAATCAACAGAATATCCGAATTTGGTCTTGTAAATGTTTCGTATGTTCACGAATGGTTACCCCCCCCCCCTCCCATCCCAGTACGTATATTTGAAATATTAGCAAGCTTAATTAAGGTTACCTTCTAATGAAGTCCAAAGTAGAACACTATAATTATTATCTGCAACTGTATCACATGACTTCCTTAGATATATGTCAAATTATTACACTGGTTTTTAATTTATTATATTTTATTGAAGGAAAAAATATAAAACAAAAACATATACATATGTCTTTCCCTATGTTTCATTATTTTGTTTGCGTCTTTCTCTTTTTTCTTGGAAATAAGAACATATGATTAAAAACACTTTTCCAAGTTACTTTTTGTGCTTCCAAGGATCCGCTGAACAGCATTTTGCTCTTTAATTAGTTTTGAAAATTCAAATTCAGCTTTTAAAAGCGTTTATTAGACTGTGATTAGTTGATAAATAATGCAAGGTTTTTTGTTTTTATTATATGGAATCGAGTTTAGACATTTTTCTTTCAACTTGAAACATAAGGTAAGTGCTAACGTCGATTTTGTTGTAATGCTGCTGACAAACCATGTGAAATTATCTCTCTTGCACGTTTAGCTACATCACATTTCTTATCGAATTCACATAATACACCTGGATAAAATGGAAGGAGAAATACTGCTATTGAAAAAGCCATTTCCGTTTGCATCCTAGAGTAAAATAATTGTGACCTGAGGTTTGCATCGGTAATTTTACTTTTGGCTCCGCCTAATTTCAAAATAGAGTCATTTGCTGATAACAGTGTTCAATCTTTAAAATGCCGTTGAAAAAGGCCAAGGATCATTCAAATGGTCCTCCCCCCACGGTTCCCTTATCCGTTATTCCCTGCAATTGGATCACTCTATTTTCCATAAAAATCTCCCCCTCTTCTTACTGTTGCCTGTAAGGAACAACTCATGGTTTATTACCATTTCACGTCTACATGTACCTATGCTGTAGCTGTTTAAGAGAAAATCTCTGAAGAAAACGGATGGTGGGAAATCTTGAGGAAAGGTGCAAACTCTTTACCAACAAGAATTCCATCTCAATTCGTGTCCACGAGCCCAAAGAACGTAAGAGCCCATTTAAATCCCATGTCTGGTTATTACCCATTTTTGCTTGGATTTCTGTCTTGTCTGAGATAAAGGTTTTGGTTCAGACAATGACAAATTAACAATGTACTACAGGTATGCTTCCTCATGTGTTGGACGTAATAGCACGAGTACTGTGCATGTTTGTCAGACATTGAGCTGGAGAAGAAAACAAACCTTAACACAAGAAAATCAATTTAACATAAATCACAATACACGGGGTTTTAATGTAAATTGCAGATATTAAATACCTAGCCGTAGTTAGAAATATCAGTTTTTTTTTTTTTTTTTTTTTTTTTTTTTTTTTGTAAATGAAAGATTCCTACATATGATCTTATACAACTTAACTAAGCAAATTTTTCGTGTAATTTTTGGCTGATTCGAAATTTATTTCAGATTGATAATAAAACAATAAAATATTCTGGTCTTATTGTGGCCATATGAGAGCAATTGGGCTAGGCGACTTTCCCGTAAAAATTTGCCCCTTCCATGGTGTCACCTGCATCGAACAGCAAATGATTTATAACCATTTCATATTTGCTAATAGAACCATTTTTGTCAGAATCCATTTCAGAGAAAATTTCTGCAGAAAATTTAGCGTAGAAAATCTTGAGAAAATCGGCATGCTCTTTTGCATCAAGAGTGTCATCCCTGTTTGCATCCACCAGCTCAAAGAACGTAAGAGCCCATTTGTCGTCGATGTCCAGATTATGTTCCTCAACCATTTTTGCAGTAATTTCGGCTTTGTTTTTTATCATGTCGTTTGCGGTAACGCTTTCTAAGTTATCGTCATTCATAATATCTTTCCACCACTTGTCCCATACGGTCTGCAAATAAGCTCTCATTTTCTCCTCCTTCTCTGCAGACTTCGTTATTGCACCTACTCTTGCTGCCATCATATTTACGTATTCGTTTTTATCCAGCTTTCCATCTCCGTTTATGTCCAAGTTGGCTATGACAAATCTCCATTTGGCAGCCCAAATATCACTTGGTGTCTCTTCTTGTACCTGTAAGAGAAACAGGCATTCATCATCTTATGATTAATGTTCTATCAACTTTCACTGTTATTAATGTCCCCATGCTTTTTATCTGTTATAATAATATGATAATATTTTTTGTGTTTATGTGCCTTGCCAGTCGGTGCTCATTAAATCACTGTTTACTGCCTGTGGCTTTCTCACATCTAGCTGAGAGAGTGTTATAGTGCATGGTTCTGTCTGGAGGGAGCAGTACTGTTTTATGGATCTTGTTAGTATTTACTATTGAATTATAAACATGAACCTGAACTGCTAACTCTGACCTTACAATTCAACATTAGTCAAGCCAGATTGGATGTTTTTGTAACATCAAATAACAAAAATGACAGACTTAATGTTTTCCATGCATGCCTTATATTTCATTACATAAAGAAAATCTTTGGTAAGTCAGCACAGGTAATTTTCATACCTTTTTATCCCGCATTACCAGTGTAGAACCAACGCCATTCGTCAACATGGCAACGAAAACGGTTATCAACAGACAACAGAACATCTCGGTTGGGTGCAGGTCTTCTTATAGAGGTTATATTCCAAGATCTGAAAGATATCAATTTAAACCCTCGTTATGGCCGCTCACAAAACCATCTCCAATTAATGTAATTAATCAGCGGACCAATACACAGCAGTTCAATGGTAAGTCTGAGGAGGCGTTTCAACACATCAGCGTTAAGAAACCTGATCACACCATCAGTTGGACTGATGTGGAATCTTGGACCGTGACCCCCCTTGGTTCAACCAAAGGGTGTAGGGGCCATTTACATTTGGCCCAAAGACATTCACTGACTGCGGACGGCGCAACCTGTCTCACATCTGGGACAGTGCTATAAAGTGTAGTTCTGTAGCGAGCAGTACTGTTTTATTAATCTTATTAGTATTTATTCATGATTTGTAAGTACATTACTTTTATCCACAAACGCAAAGAACAAAAACGTGGTGATTTACCTTTGCAGTCCCAAACAATCATATATATTCTACCGACTCCGTTGATCAGCAAAGGAATAAGAGAAAACTATACAATGCTTGTTATATGTTTGAAAATCTTTCCCATGCCATGGTGGTAATTAGCATGATAAAGACACCAGGTGCTGATCAGACCTTGCGTGTTGTTAGGTTTTTGTAACATATACCATTATATCGTGATTGTGTATGTGATAATATACCCAGTTCGAAATATTTGATATGCAATCTTATTTAAACAGGTATTATGATTGCTGAATATGAAATTAAAGGAAAAGTGGTCTGTTTGGTAACTGGGCTCCCAATTATTCAATTTAATTATTTTCCACTTAGAATGCGCTTCGAAAGTTTTTAACATTCGGGCCGACCACAATAATTTGTAAAAATATTTGAATTGCACACGGATTTTTTAGAATGCTATTTAAATATACAGGAATGCAATACAATTGTCTTTCCGACGGCATTCTTGCTTATTCTGCCTCTAGTGTGACGGGGGTATAAGAATAAGACCATTTCAAAATTTCTGAGAGCATTTAACTAGTCGTGGTTCAATAAAATTTCAAGTAAACAAGCAACGTGTTACGGTATAAGAATCGTAAGTTTGTCGAACGTAGAAAAAACATTCATCATTTTTATCCCCCCCCCCCACCTCTGTACACTGCCTATGCCTATATTGTGTGGGGTATAAGTCATTTACAAGTCACGTTGAGTCTGGTGTAAAACGCACTGCCCGTATTATGGCGGAAAAGTAACACACTAAGTCTGCCTGCATTTTTGCCGGTAAACAGATGGCGTGAACAACAGCAGTTTTCACAGTTTATTATCTTTTCTGGTGCCCTGCATTTTTCATTTGAATTGTTGAGAAAAATAAACCATTCTTATAAGATGTATTGTTTCTGTCCCTTGGGAATACATGTGCGTCCCATGATCGGATATTTTGATTATGAAATGTTTCAATGAAGCAAGAAATCAACAGAATATCCGAATTTGGTCTTGTCAGTGTTTCGTATGTTCACAAATAGTTACCCCCTCCCCCCCCCCCCCCATCCCAGTACGTATATTTGAAACATCAGCAAGCTTAATTAAGGATACCTTCTGATGAGGTCCAAATTAGAACATTATATTTATTATCTGCAATAGTATCACGTAACTCCCTTAGATAAATGGCAAGTTATTACACTTTTTTTAAAAATTTATTATATTTTATTGAAGGAAAGGGTATAAAACAAAAACATATACATATGTCTTTCCCTGTTTCATTACTTTGTTTGCGTCTTTCTCTTTTTTCTTGGAAATAAGAACATATGATTAAAAACACTTTTCCAAGTTACTTTTTGTGCTTCCAAGGGTCCGTTGTACAGCATTTTACTCTCTAATTAAAAAGTTTCAAATTCAGCTTTTAAAAGCGTTTATTAGACTGTGAGTAGTTGATAAATTATGCAAGGATCTTTGTTTTTATTATATGGAATCGAGTTTAGGTCTTTTTTTTTATTTCAACTTGAAACATAAGGTAAAGGGTAACGTCGATTTTTTGTAATGCTGCTGAGTTAGCCCTCAACAAACCATGCATAATTATCTCGCTTGTACGCCTTTCCCCCAAGGTTCCCTTATTCCCTGCCATTGGATTACTCTATTTTTCCATAATATCTCCCACCCCCTTCTTACTGTTGCCGGTAAGGAAGGACACACGCTTTATTGCCATTGTACATGTACTCCTACCTATGCCACCATTTCTGTAGCTGTTTCAGAGAAAATCTCTGGCGAAAACGGAGTGTGGGAAATTGTCTTCTATCTCTTTACTAACAAGAATACCATCTCCGTTTACACCCAACAGCTCAAATAACGTAAGAGCCCATTTAAATTCCATGTCTAGGTATTGGTTATTAACCATTTTTGCTTGGATTTCTGTCTTGGCTGAGATAAAGGTTTTGGTTCAGACAATGACAAATTAACAGTGTGCTAAACTCCATCACGTGTTAGACGTCATAGCACGAGTACTGTGCATGTATATCAGACATTGAGCTGGAGAAGAAAACAAACCTTAATTAACACAGGCTAACAAGAAAATCAATTTTACATATATCAAAATGCACGTTGTTTTAATATGAATTGCAAATATTAAATATCTAGCCGTAGTTTATAATAGCATTTTTTGTAAATGAAAGTTTCTTACATTTTATCCCATACCGCTTAACTAAGAAAAGTTTTACAGTAATTTTAGGCTGATTCGAGCTTGATAATAAAACAAAATAAAATTATTCTGGTTACACTACTGTTCGACTCTTGACCACTTAAGTGTAAGTGAGACCGTATGAGAGCCATTAAATTAGACTACTTTCCCGTAGAAATCTGCCCCTTCAATTGTGTTACCTGCATCGTGCAGCAAATGATCTATAACCTTTTCATTTTTGCTAATAGCACCATTTTTGTCGGAATCCATTTCAGAGAAAATTTCTGTAGAAAATTTAGCGTGGAAAATCTTCAGAAAATTGGCATACTCTTTTGCATCAAGGGTGTCATCCGCGTTTACATCCACCAGCTCAAAGAACGTAAGAGCCCATTTGTCTTCGGTGTCTAGATTATGTCCCTCAGCCATTTTTGCAATGATTTCGGCTTTGTTTTTTATCATGTCGTTTGCGGTAAAGCTTTCTAAGTTATCGTCATTCATAATATCTTTCCACCACTTGTCCCATGCGGTCTGCAAATAAGCTCTCATTTTCTTTTCCTTCTCTGCAGACTTCGTTATTGCTCCTACTCTTGCTGCCATCATATTTACGTATTCGTTTTTATCCAGCTTTCCATCTCCGTTTATATCCAAGTTGGCTATGAAAAGTCTCCACTTGGCAGCCCAAATATCTCTTGGTGTCTCTTCTTGTACCTGTAAGAGAAACATGCATTTATCATCTTATGAATAATGTTCTATCAATTTTCACTGTTATTCATGTTTCCATGCTTTTTATCTGTTATAATAATATGATAATATTTTTTGTGTTTATGCGCCTTGCCAGTCGGTGCTCAGTACATCATTGTTAACTACCAATGGCTTTCTCACATATGAGACAGTGTTATAGTGCATGCATGGTTCTGTCTGGAGGGAGCAGTACTGTTTTATGGATCTTAATTAATATTCACTATTGGATTATAAACATGAACCTGAAATACTAACATTGACCTTGCAATTCAACATTAGTTAATCCATGAGAGACTTAATGTTTTCCATGCCTTATATTTCATTACATAAAGATAAACTTTGGTAAGTCAGCA
Organism: Lingula anatina; assembly: GCF_001039355.2. Next base: position 165,210 of record NW_019775644.1, on the reverse strand, counting down.
CAGGTAATTTTCATACCTTTTTATCCCGTATTACCAGTGTAGAACCAACGCCATTCGTCAACAAGGCAACAAAAATCGCTATCAATAGACTGCAGAACATCTCGGTTGGGTGCAAGTCTTCTTACAGAGGTTATATTCTAAGATATGAAAGATATCAATTTAAACCCTCGTTATGGTAACTCACAAAACCATTTCACATTCTGAAATAAATCTAATAAATCGGCGGACCTATATACAGTAATTCATTGGTGAGTCTGAGGTAAAGATTTCTTTGAAATCGTATTCAACATTGTGGTTAAATATCACCAGGTCTACACATGCGTATTTTTCTGTCTGTCTGTCTGTCCGTCTGTCTATCTACGTACATGTATGCCTGTTCAATAGAATGTATAAAATATGCTACTTAAGTTAGCACTTACAAAATAACCATAAACACTAACTCGCGCGCACACACACACACACACACACACACGCACACACACACACACACACACAGACAAATATGCACACCGCATTAATTGTCTGCATGCATTCTTCTTGATGTAAACTTTACGTCCCATGAAATAAATGGGAGAAGAAAACCTATATATGAATTTGATCAGCATAATGTTTAAAACCAACAGTCTGCCCGCATTGTATTATGTAGCAAAACAGACGTCGTGCAAGAAAGCCATTTCTGTATAACCAGCATTACAGCATACATAACCGACTGCTATTACTACCCGCACTATAAACAGACTACAACACATGTCGCGGATAGTTATATGTGACTAATAATTTTTTTAATGCTGCAGTTGTCTTAACTCTGAACAAAACTAGGGGACCTTTCCCAGACTCAATCGTGCTAAACGTGGTTCGATCTATCTCCAAGAGGATTCTTAAGCCGTTTAAGCTGAAAGCAATTTAGCTTTGTTAGATCGACCTAGGTATTGGAACCCAGTCTAGGTTATACAAATCCATCCACCCTATTACTCACGTATCATGTATAACTTTGACTCTTTCACCTTCCCTCGTTTTTTGCCTCCCTTAACACGGACAAATGTTTGAAATAATGAATGACAGAAGTACTTAATCTAATATATAGCATACTTTTATAAAATGCAGTGTAAAAAATAATAATTTCATTATTCTGTTCACAATTAAAAAGAAAACAAAAAATATTTGTTAGCTTTCTAAAATTCTATTTCTTTTTGCTAGCTTTCTTAAATTCTATTTCACCTGTTAGCTTTGCAGAATTCGTAAGTAGTCAAGATACCTGTATTTCTATTTCAGGGCAGAAACCACTAAATCAACCTAACTACGAATGTAGTTCAGTGAGAGAAAATTTTGGTATCAACTAGCAGGCTAGGGTGTATACTACTGCCAGTTTTTTTTCAGGACCAGGCTCAGGTGCGGTGCAGTCGTGAGACCTCTGGCGGAGGGGGCTACTGACTGTGAGTGGTGCAGTGGTTTGTTTACAAACAGAGGGGTGCACGTGTTCAAGTGATGCCGGTAAGCAAGAAAGGTTGATGGCAGTACATTATTTTGCCATTGGGAGTTATGTCAGTGTGTCTACTGTCCATGGGGACGGGAAATGTTTCACAGAGTAATTTTGTCCATGTAGTTTTGCAGGCATTTCTTAGTATGGTCGTCAGTGGGAAATTATTTGGTGGTTTCTGCCCTGAACAGTAAAAGTGACAACTGTTCGCTTTTGGCTTAGTTTCTAAATTTACAGCAGCACAGGATATAAAAGGGTGGTCTTGCATCATTTCACAGACAAAAATGGCTAATCGGCAATTTCTTGAAGAATTGAGAGGTAAATTACACGCAAAATTGCATAAAACACAGGAGGAATACTGTTGGCTGTGGACCGGGGGCACCAGTTGTTCCAGTGGGGTCCGTTATATAGGATGATGAGGGTTACTTTTCCTGGGACCAGACACTCTGTTACTGTTGGGGTGCACAGGGTGGCATTTATGCTTAAGGAGAGGGTTTTACACATTCCGAGAGGGACAGAAGTCTCTCACCAGTGTGGAGTCACTCTGTGCTGTAAACCCGATCATCTCACAGCAGAGCCTCACGGAATCAACAATAACAGATGACATTGTCGTAATGTGTTGCATACATAAGAATACTTTAGGCAATTTTCACAATCACCACTATAACAACTACTTATAGAGTCAGTGACATAACTCAGTGCTCTTTTAATCCTTTCACAAATAAACTTTTTCTTCGTTTCTTCTAGCTACCTTTACCGTACGGCATGGTGGATAGAAAGTGACTTCTGAGTCCAGAGGCAGAGACAGGGCATTTTATGTGCAGGAAAGCAGGATACATGACAACAAAAGGTATGAACAGTGATTGGAAGTGGAGTTTCCCGTAAACAGCAAACTGCATGGCCCCAGTGCAGGAGGGGGCTATCCAGCTTACCAGTGAGTATTGTTCTGCAGGGAGGGACAGGAAGCTCATTTCCTGTATCCTCACAACAAACACAAACAAACATAAACAACAGTTGTGACAATTAACCTTGCACTTGAGTTTAAATAATTTTCAGATATTTTAAAATCTTTTTATTAGTAATTGTCCACTTCTCACACTTTATTTCTCAACAAAGTGCACTTAAACTAGTCACAACCAGTAAAGATGCTTATCTCAGATTTTCACACCTGTCCAGCATAAGGTGTCCAAATTTCAAAACAATTGAAACAAGTTCAGGCACAGAAATTTACATTTAACTTTTTATCACTCATGAAATTATGCTTTCTCACCAGGTGCAATGTTGGCTAAAGTGGCCTATACAGCAACCACATTTTCAACTTGACAGGGCTCAGTCATCAAGAGACCGTTCTCAGTCATATTGGGCGGAGCAGTTGGCAGTGTATTAAAGTTTTAAATTTTGGTGTCAGAAGGTAAGAACGGGGGGGGGGGGAGGTTTGTGTGAAAATATATTTTACAGATTTAAGCCAAGTGCAAATTGCAAGTATACCCCATGGGTCGTCTATTACTCCTATCAATAAAAAATGGAAAAAGTAGAATACGTTTTGATTTACCTTAATGTTCCAAATTCCCGTGTTTCTTTCCGACTAGGTTGTACGGCTCATTGATGTGTGGAGTGTTGTAGATTATATGTTTGAGATGTTGACGAAATGCTACCATGGATGTCATTAGCATAATAAAATAAACCAATGTTAAAAAGCCTATGCCTTTTGTTTGTTTTTATAATAATATAGTACGGATTCTCATGCAAAACACCACAAATGGTTTCTATACGTGACATTGGTGTCAGACAGAGATGCATGGAGGTGATATATAAAATAATAATGAAAAATCAGTCATAGACTTTCACGGGCCCATTGGAATGCGAACATCATACCAAAATTTTATAATTAACTTGCGGTTATTCCCGTATATATAAATAGTATACATGTATATAAACAGTGAAACACAGGGGCAGGACCAGGATTATTAGAAGGGGGCGTACGGAACGACAGGCCTCGGATGCGAAGCCGACCGTCGCCCCCTTGGTGTGCCGTTTGGGGCCTGCTCAACGGACCCGACAAAAATGGTGTTTTGGAGAGCAAATAGTGCCCTTTGGTACGGTTTAGAACCATGGTTTAGCTAGTCTAAATTCTTATTTCAAGAGGGGAATATTGGTGTTATATATTTTTCAGAAACCGAAGAGGGGGGGTCAGGACCCCCCTGGCCCGCCCTCTAAATCCGCCACTGTGTTTAACATGCACAATATCAAAGACATCAGACTTTCTAAAGAAATAACCTCTTTTCTTTTTTTTTGGCCGAAAAGTCAAATGGCAGGCATAGATCTCAGAACAATTGCAATAACCCCCGTCTGTACGTAACATGGAATTTATTATATTTCTTTGAATTGTTAACGGCATATTTCTAGTTGATTTTTGAATCTGATATGAAGACCTGCTATCGCTTTAGTTCAATAAATATTCATATATACCATATGGTACTAAAACGCCCTTTATGTCTTCTTCCAACAAGGTAGATCAGAACAGAAAAAATGGCGTTCTTGCCAATTTGACTTAATTGGCAGACAAATGTAGCCATATCATGAGAGTGATTATAATTATGAGAGTCAATCATCCGATGAACAATCAAGTTTGGTTCTTGCACAAATTTTATTTTTGCTTCCACCAGTAAAAAACGCACATAATCGTATGTTTACCAGCATTGTACACGCAGAGAAAAAGCCATGTACTCTGCAAAAACGGATTTTAATAAACCGGTTATTAAGTCTCCGACATGAACGGCAAAGTTCATGATGTACACGAAGTCGTGTTTGACAACCCGACTCGGAGCTCGGAGTTTGTTTTATATTAAGATTGGTTCTGGATTGACCTATGATATTAAAAAGTACAATGGGATCAGAGGCGGTTCACAACTGGCGGGTTTTATTTTTAGCGAGACCAGGAAATAGGAGATACCATTTTTCTACCGATCACGGTGGACAGGTGGTATGACGTGCCTTTAATGCCGGAAAGGCTACAGAAAGAATCAAAACAAGTTGGATCGTACTCATTGATAGGCCTGCTCTGTACGTTCCTAGTAAGATGACTTCGGATGCTTTTATTTTCATTTGGTTTTGAACTGAGATAACGTTTGGTTTCACCTTTGACGTTGTAGAGCACGATGACGTCAACAGCTGTTCACACCTCGGCACTTTTAGTATCGAGTAGTCTTTACTCTTTCAAATGTCGACTGCTGGCTTGCCCCGGGTATTGTACAGTGGTCGGAATAATTTTGTTTCCGTTGTACACCGGTGTAACAACGTTCGAAATGTTTTAATCCCTATCTTGTGAATAGAAGGGGGCGGACAAACAATGGAGGGCCGTATAAATCCCTTCAAAATTCGAACGCACAAACACAATAGCTTAGGTGGAATAACACAATACTTAATACGAGTGAACCCCATGACGCCGGTTTCTGTGGCCCAGCGCGAGCGCGACAATCCGCTGTAACTAGGTGTAATTAACAGCAGGATACATCAGCCAGAAGGTCCCTATTGTTTGTTGCGGCGATAGGATTATAGCTTGAAGAGGCTAAACCCATGCTAAGGCGTGCCACGCGAAGCGAACTGTCCTTTTGTTCACTAGTTTGGCACGCGCAGCTGGTTTTTAGTGTTGCTAAAAAACTGCTAGTTAAATTTGTTGTCAGTTATTTCATCCTATATGAAATTTCCGCAGTCAAAAATCGTTTTAGCTAATAATTCTAAATTTACTAATATTTTGGACTAAATTCGATGTCAGATTCATAGCAATGACGGAGAGCCGCCAGAGTAACTGTTTAATTTTCTAAACTAATCAAACTAGAACGCGTGGCGATAAAATGTGTCGCTAGATCTTGTAAACACTCAGCGAAATGCACCTAGTGACTATATTCAATGTGCCGTCACTTAATTGCTTTCTCGATTTCATTAATTGACGATAGTAATTGCAGATAACAAGGAAGAGGAAATGCTGAAGACAAAACAACGTCGGGTCTTTGTGTGACTTTCTCCCTAAACACTTTTTATGTTGCTGTCAAAGAAAAAGGAGTCTAGATAGCGATTATTTAAACCACTGCTGCTGCTTTTGCAGGTAGACTTCCTCGTTTATCATTTAAATGCTCCCCTCCCCCAGCAGACCCAACTTGATGCATGTACGTCTTGGTAGCTAAAGTACAGATCTTGGTTCAAGTAATTAGAAAGGTTTAAGCACAAAACGATAATTTGAGGCTATTTTTTTCATTCAAGACAAAATTAAGTATCTATGGTGTGTGACAATAGGGACTTTACAAAGCTTAATTTGTCCTTAAATATATATTCCAGTAGCATAGACGAGCGACGTAATTGTAACCTCAACCTGATGTATCTCCGATGAAAGCGTAGTACAAAAATTAACTTTTTTAAATATGGATTACAACATGCTGTACAATGATATTGAGACTAAAGGGTTTAATGTACTTCTTTGCCTTAAAAGCAATTCATTTCAAAATTAAAAGAAACAGTTTTTTCGGGGAGCGTGGGTAGACAGTTTACGTCAGGTGATTCGTTAAAGTCGAGGAGTGTTTCACTATCAAATGTGTAAATCATATATGTCATAAAACACTATAAGAAAGTTTTTTGTTACGATCTGCAACATTTGTTCATTTATATGGCAGGGCGAAGTTTAAGCCAGTGGTAAATAGAACCTAATACCGTAATCCTCCTCGTCCATTTATTTAAATCGTATCAAAACGTATGATACACAATGTTCATTAATGTCATAATTTTGGCGATTTATTAAAACCATATTGGCACATAAAAGTTTAAGATTAGCATAAGTTAAGCAACAACCAGTATGAAGAACAACACCCTTTTTAAATGAGGCAAGACACCCTCTTCACACTGATTATAACCTTGAGAAAGACATTATGCAACTTAAGGCAAATGAGTTATGCAAAGTTCTTTCAACTCGTGTGTGAATACAACACATTCTTTGTCACTTTTACAAGACAATGGAGGCGAGCAAGTAGAGTAATTACAATATACAATAAAAAGGACATTAGTATAGAAAGCTTACTTCGGGTCAGCCCTTTGTTTGTTCGAATGAACTAGATAGATATCGCGCCGCGACTCCCTTTAATAAACCTTCGATCGTGTGTTTGTGTAAAAGTGTGAAAGACAGACAACGGTCTTTAGTCGCTGTTGATATTGTTCGCAATTAATATTGAAGTATAACTCCTTCGCCTGCATGTAAACGTGTTACATTTCCTCATGTTCTCTATATTTCTTTCAGGTGGTTGAGACAATGGGATGAGATCGATAAAAGTAAAGGTTAATCTAAACAATTAGATGCGATTTTTGTGAAATGACTTATTAAGTGATGTGCATGTACGTAGCATGTTAAAATTTTTGAATTTCTAATTTGTTAAACCTTTCATACACGGCCTCATATATGTATTACTCTCAGGCCTTCGATATTATTGTGTTACACGGGACTCCTGGAAACCTAAAGCACAGATCTACGGAGTCTTGTTATCTTTCATGCAGTTTTATGGCTGGGATGAACACTGCGAAGTAGAAACAGGCTTTACTTAGCTTTACTTAATGTACGACAGTTTAAACAAAACCAGTCTGCAAGGCTTGCTTTGATTTGTCGTTAACCTTACACTGGTTTTAAAAGAACAAATATAAAGATGTTCGAAAGATTAAATGCCGGCCTCGTTATATTTTAACTAAATGTGTTCACTTGCGCAGTTACACAGATAATATTTTTAAGTTGTCTGCCGTTCAGCACGCATTATAGGCGAGTAGCTAAATAGTGACGGTGATCAATCCAAGCTCAATCTTGGCAAGTATTGTTTACAAAATAGATCATGTTGAATAAACTTAATTACGCTTTAATAAATAATCAACACACGGTTCGGTTATTGTCACTTGAAAGCTTTCGATCAAAGACGTTCAATGAAATCACAAATCATTTGACGATTAAAAAATGGACATGTTCAAGGGGCAGTTTTTGTTTCAGCTAAAGGGACTTCAGGTTCAGGTAAAGGGTTCAGTTACGTGTTTCATCGGATGATAGCATCACGCCCTAGGTCTAAGCGAGTTGAATAGAAGCTTTTTATCCAAACATCCTATTCCTAACTACTGAGTTAGGACAAAGGTCTAGTAACATGCACGGTGCAATTACTATTAATGGATCAGATGCGTACTTGATTGTTTTTCCTCTGGTGTCGCACGTGTGCATCCTTTCTTGAGTGATCTGAAACAAGTTGCTAAAGTACCCTGTTTCAGATTCTCACTGTAGCAAAATATGTTCGACATGGCGTTTCTGAACGGCAGCCGGAGACACAGTAATTGTATAGGCATGCTTTAAGCTTGTTCGAGAGATAATAACAGTCGGGTTTAACAATAGATAGCAAGCTATAGTAAGACCATGTAGACCAACAGTAGCAATGGGAACGCATCCATTGACGTGCTTGAGTCGCCGCATGTTAAACATGTACATGTACATGTATAAACTGTTTAGAATAAGAAGAAATTGCCATGTATATGTGCTAGTAATTTGATATCGCAGACGCCATATAAGGGTTCTGATTTGACAATGGAACTGACGTTGCCATAACAACTGTCAGAATCCTGCTACTGCTTGGTTTCAGTGGGCGGTGCCATATCATAACCGGCATGAACCGGGGCGACAGCATTTTCTATCACATCCTCCTCGATGTCACTGTCTTCATCCTCTAATTTCTCCTTTTCAGTCAGTGCACTCGGAGGGCGCTTAGTGACAGTAGTTTTCTCCGTGGGCAATGCCTCAGGAAGTTTCGGTTTCTCTTCACTCCAGTTAGCTTCGGCAACAGCTTGCTGGTAATTTGGAGGATGGTAGGACGGCCCTCCGCCTGGCTGGTACGGGTCATATGGTGGGTAATACCCCATAGGGGGAGGCGGCGGTGGCAGCTGTTGCTGTTGTTGCTGTTGTTGTTGCTGTTGTTGTTGGACGGTGCTTATCATTGTGATGTTGGGCTGAGGTGGCGCACTGCCCGCTATGAAGATAACTTGCTGAAATGACAATTACCAAAACTTAGATAGCATTCACATCGAGAAGAGCCGAGGTCTAGCACGGCCGAAACCTAAATATGGCGGACCTACACGAAAGGAACACTGCGTTCTCCTTAAATGGTCTCTCAATGAATGTCATTCACTTAATGTCATTGAGAGACCATTGTAGGTCCGCCTTATTTAGGTCTCAGCCTTGCTCGGCCCTTCTTAATGTAAATGAGCTCTAAAATGTTAAATGTAATATCTCTCTCTCTCTCGTGAGTGTGTTTGTGTTTTTTTGAGTGTGTTTAACTACTAAATATACCGAATGGAAAAAAGTACTTTCAATCAATGAAAGTTCGTCTTAATTTAAAATAAGAATATAGTAACTTTTCTTCAGACAACAGCTTTATGTTGAAATAGTTTTTACCTAAAATATTTATTGGATATATTGGAAATATTGGACGTAAAAAATATTTCAATATTAAGCTGTTGACAGAAGAAAAGTGACATCATCCTAACAACATAACACAGCTGTTAAAATTCTTAAATTAAGTATTTTGGAATAGAACAGCCACACATACCGGTTCTGGCCGGTCTATGGTCGAGCAGCAGCAGCACACAGAGGCGGACACGATGGCTACTATCCATTCAATGAAGCCCAGCCCTCCCGCTGCCGCCATAAACACGTACAAGTATATAGTCCAACGGGTGTAGGAAATGATCTGTAAATAAATGCACGGGGTATTATCATCGGATGTTTTCAACTGATGCTTGAACGAGAAATATAATGACTAAAACCCGTGGTCAAGATATATATATATATATATACTCCTCTAGCAAAAAGTCTCACCAACCAACAACTAAACACTGATACTTAATTTGACCTAGGCAAAAGTAGGTAAAGCATTTGCAGAAGTGATGGTCGCGGAGGGATTTGGAGAACAGCTGGTTATAGCAACCTACTGACAACCAAGAAGAGGTAAACTTCAGGATACCGATATTTTTCTTCTTTAGTCGCCCTGGTTGTCGGTGCACAAAAAATGGCCTTCATGTGTCAACGATCTCAGGCGACCTGTTAGCAATCTTATGCGACCACTTTAAAACTTATGGCAACGTCCTAGCGACTGAGGTTGCAAAGAGGTTGCCAAAAGGTTGCAAGCGCAGTGTGACCCAGGCTTAATGCAAGAGTAAGCTGGTTATGTGCGAATCGGATCCAGACCCCCAATGGGCAGCATAACCCCAAAATCGGAACCTAATTAACAATGGGTGGGATATCCATAAAAATGGATGACTGAAGGAAAACCCTGCTAAAAAGAATGATCTAATACTACTGTATCTACATGTATGCACCGTATGTGGAACGCCATCACTCAGCAAAAGTTACATGACTTTTTGACTCCACTTATAACTTGAAATGCACTCAGAGATTGCAGACCTTCGCCAAGGCAGCAAATCTCCATCCAATGCCGTTTCACCCCTAAATTTTCGATATTTCTGATTATTGATCCGGATCACCACCAAAAACTAATCATCTGTTCCTTGGGCTACTTCTGACAATTCCTGAAAATGTCATCAAAATCGGTCCATAACTTAGTTTTTTGATTATCGATAATTGATTGATTATTGATCCAGATCACCACCAAAAACTAATTACTTCTAAGTTAACCCATTTCTGACCTACCCTGAAAATTTCATCAAAATCGGTTCATAACGTCTTGAGTTATGTTGATGATTGTTTTGTTTATTATCGATTTTTCATTGATTATTTATCCGGATCACCACCAAAAACTAATCACTTTTAAGTTAACCCATTGTTGACCTACCCTGAAAATTTCGTTAAAATCGGTCCATGACTTTATGAGTTATCTTGATGATAGATTTTGATTAAATGTTGATTGATTATTTATCCGGATCACCACAAAAACCAATCATCTCTTCCTTGGCCCACATCTGACAGTTGGTGAAAATTTCATCTAAATCGGTCTATAACTTTCTGAGTTATGTTGATGACATACATACAGACAGACAGACAGGCACAGACAAACAGGGGTGAAAACATAACCTCCTTGGCGGAGGTAATTACAGATGCTTCTGGTTTTGATACAGTGAGGTCAACTGTCGGATGTATATTAATTGAATGGATCGTTTATTATTGAACGTATTTTCGGTTAACTTTAACTGATCAGTATTTAAGAGTGCAACGTACTCTTATAGTCACCAGCTTTTCTGTATTCTACACAACGACCTGAAGAAGTGGTTCATGTACTTTAAGGTGTCTTTAATAGTTTATATCCTCTGATATCAGGGGTTTGTTAAATAGTATACAAAATTAAGATAATTTTATAACTGACTACCAGCGAATCCTGTGGTCAGAGAATAAAAAAATGTTGTCACTTTGAGTCATACTTACTCTGAACAAAGGTACAGTACTTGCCATGCCCATCACAATCGGACCGAAGATTAAGGCAGTGAAGATTGAAAATGTCTGGAAAGAGTTACGCTGAAACAGAAAGTGAAAGTGAAAGAAGCACACATAATATACACATATTACCATAAATTTGCTTTAGTATAGAGATCTGTTCATACCAAGCGTAATATATCTCAGCGACACTGCTGTATTGGTATGTTTTGGGAGGAATACATTCCGTCATGTTATATGCCACAGCCGACGATGGATATTTGATTGGCCGTCTTTAGCCCAGCCCGGGGGGGGGGGGGGGGGAGGGGAGAGGGCCGTAATAAAGATGACTCTCTTACAACGTGTATGTAAAGACCAGGCAGTAGAATGGCCAGATTATCAGTACAGATGTGTTGCTTAGATACATTTGTATAACGTAAAGATGAACAATGAGAAACAGCTTTAATTGACGCTCAATTGGCAAGCCATGAAATTACTACTGCATCTTTATAAGTAACAATCTGTTTGAGTTAATAAGTTACATTCAGTTTGAAAAGACACGTTTCTCTCTCTCTCTCTCTTAATCATTATTGCTTAAGCTAATTACTCAACTGATTCTTCGTCAGAAAGATTCATCTACTTTGTAACTAAGCTATTCAATCGACCAATAAGTTAATTTATATTAATGTATTCATTTAAGTATATATCTTTTCATTCATACAGTAAATCATTTCTGTTATCACTCACCAGACATCGTTTGGAACCTTGTCGATCTCTCGTGATGCAAGCGCCGAAAATACCGGTGAAGAAAAACTGAAAGTTAAAAAAGAGGGCTATATTGAAGATAGAATTTTCTACAACATTTGGTCTTAGTCTAAGAAAATAAACATTGTCGACCTCTATAAATCAACTAAACCTCTTGCCATCCTTTATAGGCATCAAACTTCAGCACAAGCATCCAACAGCTAAGGAACCGAGAAGAGCAGGTACGTTAGGAAATACAAAGACGGCTACATGTACGAAATACATGTTCTACCAATAAATTCTTAGACATTCTACAAAGAGAAAACACATCTTGCCTTGCATAAATGTCTGGTTGATAATCTTTCAATAGCTATGTATGCTGATATAAAAGGCGTATTTCAATTGCCTTAATTAGACCACTTGTTAGTCTTGAGAAGATTCATTATGAAAATATTGATAAAAATGTACATTTTTGTCGTTTTTCTCATCTCGTTGTTATATCATGTGAAGTATTTGGAGGGTAGCTCAGACAAGTCTTGGTTAAGTTTGGCATCTGCATGATTCAAAAGTAAAACAAATACGTAAAATAAATTAAGTTATATGTTAAAAAATGTATAAAACTTACCCAGGCACCGCACCATATCGGAGCACTCACCATAGTCAAGGTGCGAGATAGACCAGAAGCATAACTGGTGGACGAGTACGAAGTGTAGAACGAGTTGTAGCTGCTATAATAATAATATCTGTAGGCATTTAAAGTCAAGGAGCTTTGGTCCGTTTCAAAATAGTTGAGATAGATGTCGGCCGCGCCACACCCTATTATAAGGAGTCCCAGCGCAATCTGAAATCCACCCAAACATTGGAGGGACCCGTAAGGAAAACGGTCTTGGGTCTCCCCCGCCGGTACCACTTGGTTGTGGCCCACGTGCATTGTGGGTCTGAAAGAAAATGGTGGTGCATTAACGGTGTGCTGTGGATCTTTCATTTTATTTTGATTTTCATAAACTGTCATTATTTACGGTGAACATTATATACACGTATGGACTTACTGTAATTGCCACTACCTTAGAAAATGATCGATGTCCCAATCTCTCTCCCTCTCTCTCTCTCTCTCTCTCTCTCTCTCCACAAGTATACTGGTGTATAAACAAAAACACAGGTAATACATATGTTTAAGTGCAAATTAAATTATACGTATAAATAGCAAAAAGATTATGGTCTAAACGAAAAAATATAAATGTGATTTATATTATGAGAAATTACACCTACCCTGTTTTCGTCCGCAAAATGTTTAATTCAAAAACTATTCAGAATACTACAACTAATACACTATACGCTGAAAGTCGTTTTTTTCACATAAAATTGCACCTACGGCTAACTGGCGGCTTAAAAAACGACCCGAAAGATGCTTAAATGAAATTCAACGCCGCACTGTTTTGGTTACTTTTGTTCTGATAGAGCGACAGACACAATGCGAAATCCGGGGTTCGATAAAACTATCGACAGCAAACACAGGTGTGGCAAAGCGAAAGTAGTTGTCGATATCACACCTGAACTTAACGTTTGAGTGTAGATATTGTTATCTTTCGTTTTATTCCTTAGCTATCTGATATTTTTTTACACTTAACAGATGACCCGTTAATTTATCCCCTCAAACTCGGACAAAAATCGTCAGTAAAGAAAGCTACATTGCGTTGGCCAGGGGGGTTTCAGTTTGAGTCCGCCATTTTTCTTTTCATTTTACACTTAAGATATGACCCATTTATTTATCCCCCTTAAACAAAAATCGACTGTAAAGAAAGGTACGTTGCGTTGGCTAGGGGTATTTCAGTTTTTTTCCGCCATTAATTTTTTTATTTTTTGCATAGCTGATATATTGTTGGATTTGGCAATCCTACAATGTCCATTTTACATTTTTTGTTATATCAAAGAGCGACTATTACTACGTTAAATTCGATCAAAACACAGTTTTATCAGGAGTCACCACACCTAAACCAATACATGTCCCGTACAACCTCTTATGCAGTTACGCTTTTTTTTTCTTGAACCAATTAACTGAAAAATAATACGTGCGGGGATAATAAAACGTTTACCTTAATTCTTCTTCTGTTGCTGAAAGAGAGACAGGGAAAGAGAGAGAGAGAGGGAGAGGAGGAGAGGGGCGTAGTAGTAGAGATGTCATCTTGACTTACCTGAGTTTTTTTTTTTTTTTTTCAAAATTTGAACGTGTAGCCGGTTTTCCTCTGTGTCTTAACCGTCTTCACGGCCTAGCCAGCCAGTCAGCGCCGTATCTTCACGGAATGGTTTCAGGTAATAAACAACACGTATAAACTAATTCCCACTTATGAACACACATGAATGTTGCGCCACTTAGTTATAAAGTTTTTCCTCAGCCGTGTCCTCAGTATGCAGCCTCAACCGATTCATAAAATCTAACCTAAATCTTTGTTGAATCAATGATTATCGCTTCGTTGGTAAACATGTCACGAGGGCGATACTGTTTAGACTTGGAGACATTAAACAAAGTTGTTCTCGAGATTTGCATCCATTAATCATCCATTAATCAGCCATTAATCGAAAATTTTTTTGTCGTCGGGGTAAATGTTTTGCAATACTAAGCCCGCGCGGTATGAACTGCACATAATGCAGAGCGCGCATTGTATTGAACAATAACTATTACAGGTTACAGAAAGAAGTGCATGTGCACAAATCCTGAGTGCCGTCCATTAAATATAGGGGAAAGGGTATCATGGCAAAGTAAAATTGGAGAAAAAATCTTGTGAGCTGCTGTGGTATCAGTGGCGCAATATTTGTGCGTACCACATTTTTTCAGAGGGACCAACTTATGTTAGAGTTATCGTTAACATTTTACATTTTATTCGTTTGGAGCACGAAGACGTCCACAGCTGTTCACACCTCAGCAGTTTTAGTATTGAGTAGTCTTTACTCTTTCAAATGTCGACTGCTGACTTACCCTGGGTACTGTATGAACATATGAACAGTCTTGAGAAGCAAGTTCCCAAGATATGAAAGGAGGGGCATAAAAAACAAAACGTGTGCCCGATAAAAGGACTTTTGTAATCAATGGCAATTTTTAAAAATTAATTCTGGCAAAAAAGAATCATACGGTAGATGCTGTGACTCGAACCAGCGTCCGAGAGTCCGCCCATATGTATGTCAGCAGAGTTACCACGCAGCCACGACAGCTCCTTTACCATAAAGTGATAAGGCTGCCATTACCACTAATTTATAACTTTAATATTGTTTAATATGTTATTCATGAAAGAGTTCATGAAAGATTATTTTAATTTGTTAAATCGTAATCTTATTCTTTTTATATTCAAATAATTGAATAATGTAGGTAAAATTGGTCTTCAACTTCTTATTTGCATTTTTCCTTTTCTACAAGATTATTTGGGAACAGATGCAGCATTAAAATTTAAAATAAATAGCAATCTGAAAGAATAATTTTGCATTATTATATTAAATGATGATAGGAATTTTGAAGAGATTAGTTAAAAAATACTGAATAGTGATATTGTCAGTCAATTTATGTAGAATCTGATAATATGATTGATAATACTGATTGAATTCTTGGCCTTGCACTGGGCAGTTTCACATTTGTGCCAAGTGCTTTTTAGACTCCATTGTACAGTGGTAAAAGTTCTTCAATTGCCATGAAAGTTTTTAATCAGACTCTGTATGGTGCTGTTATCTGCTGGTGCTATCGGCAACGAATTAGTTTGTCTTTGTTTCTGAGTGAATCTACCGTCTAAAATCACTATTTCTGAAAATATGTGCGTTTTGCTGAGGGTAGGCTAGGCAATACACGGCAAACTTCTTAGTACGTGTGTACAACACAATTTTTTTTAAAACCCTAGTGATATTCTGTCAGGAGTTGCTTGAAGCATAGCATAATAATGATGAGTGTATCATTTCAGGAGAGAGAGAGAGAGAGAGAGAGAGACAGAGAGAGAGATTTAAATTGAATAAATAAGTAAACCCCACACACATATTATGTTTATTTATTTTCAGTTATATGTAAATCATCCGTATAGTTGAGCTCTCTGAATTTCACACACATATACTGTACATATACCTCTGGAATACAAAATATAGCTTTGTGTATATATTTTACGCCATTTATGAAAATAAGTTAACGATACATTTGCCTTAACTGCACAAGTTAATGCTTCTTTTATTCCGCACCAGGGAACGCAACCGTGTCCAGCCACGTGTCCTCAAAACAGCGACAAAATAGGGCGCAATCCATTCAACAATCGTTTTCGGTCTACTTCGGTGTACATGTACATGTATAACCACCACGTGATCGGTTGTCATGTCAGCGTGAACTTTTCAACGGTCCAGTTTAATATAAACCAAGGACAAGTATATTCATGTTGGTCGGTGATCATTTCACGGTTCCTTGATATAATTTCACATGTCCGAGAATGGCCTTGTGGGAAAAATTGTGATAATGCCCCTTTGTTCACACATTGTTAAAATAAAATTTGAGCTCCAACTAGCCTGTCTATAAAACACCTGTCATTTCTGCAGCTGGGGGCGTTACATGTTGTACACATTTATACGAAATAAGCTTGTAGATCCATATTATAGGAACGTTTATTTAAGGCACACCACGATTTTAGACTCGATACAGCACGAACGAAAATTAACAGAAAAGATTATTTTAAACTCCACAGGCCTAAGAACAGTTTTCTTAATCCCTAAAGTATCAGTATCCCACCTCTAAATTGTTGGAAAAATACACACACACATAACTTTGAGTTCTAAGCTCCTAATTTCACCAGTGACTTTTTATATATATTTAAGAGAGTTACAAGATAATATTGGAACTCAAACAGTGAACGGTGTTAGGCATAATACAGCAGAAAGTTTCGACCTTGTGCAAAAAAAAAGAAGATCAAAGAGTAATTCAGCGACTTATAGGTGTGCTCCCAATGAAACTATCGCTCTACGCAGATCGATCCGACGCCGGGGGACTTTTCGAGCAACAAGGGGATGATTTACTCGGCCTCGGGCAGCTTTTTCATTTCGCTGCTGAAAGAAGCGTGAAATTCAGTTAATCATATAACATTCAGCAAGAGTCCATGAGGAGCTGGTCAATCTACAAAATGTATGTAGACCAACAGTAGCAATGGGAACGCATCCATTGACGTGCTTGAGTCGCCGCATGTTAAACATGTACATGTACATGTATAAACTATTTAGAATAAGAAGAAATTGCCATGTATATGTGCTAGTAATTTGATATCGCAGACGCCATATAAGGGTTTTGATTTGACAATGGAACTGACGTTGCCATAACAACTGTCAGAATCCTGCTACTGCTTGGTTTCAGTGGGCGGGGCCATACCATAATCAGCATGAATCGGGGCGACAGCATTTTCTACCTCCTCCTCCTCGATGTCACTGTCTTCAACCTCTAATTTCTCCTTTTCAGTCAGCGCACTCGGAGGGCGCTTAGTGACAGTAGTTTTCTCCGTGGGCAATGCCTCAGGAAGCTTCGGTTTCTCTTCACTCCAGTTAGCTTCGGCAACAGCTTGCTGGTAATTTGGAGGATGGTAGGACGGCCCTCCGCCTGGCTGGTACGGGTCATATGGTGGGTAGTATCCCATGGGGGGAGGCGGCGGTGGCAGCGGTTGTTGTTGTTGCTGTTGTTGTTGCTGTTGTTGTTGGACGGTGCTTATCACTGTGACGTTGGGCTGAGGCGGCGCACTGCCCGCTACGAAGATGACTTGCTGAAATGGCAAAAACCCAAACTAAAATGTTAAATGTATATAATGCATCTCTCCATTTCTCTCTTTCTCTCGCGTGTGTGTGTTTGTGTGTGTGTTTACTATTAAATATACCAAATGGAAAAAAGTAATCGTTACTTTCAATCAATACAATTTCGTCTTCATTTTAAATTAAAATTAAGTGATTTTTTCTTCTGACAACAGCTTTATATTGAAATAGTTTTTACCTCCAACATTTATTGGATATATTGGAAATATTGGATGTAAAAAGTGTTTTAATATTAAGCTGTTGTCAGAAGAACATTTACATCACCCTTATAACATAAAACAGCTGACAAAGTTCTTATTTAACTTAAATTACGTATTTTGGAATAGAACAGCCACACATACCGGTTCTGGCCGGTCTATGGTCGAGCAGCAACAGCACACAGAGGCGGACACGATGGCTACTATCCACTCAATGAAGCCCAGCCCTCCCGCTGCCGCCATAAACACGTACAAGTATATATTCCCCCCGGTGTAGGAAATGATCTGCAAATAAATGCACGGGGTATTATCAACGCATGTTTTCAACTGCTGCTTGAACGAGAAATATAATGGCTAAAACCCGCCTCTATCAATCATTTTCACCATTAATTATATACAGTATATTGCAACAAGGGTACTAGTAAATTTAATTTTACTTATAACAACTGGGCAACTGATTATCCTGTAAATGAGATCTGACTAGTAGAACATTGACCTCCATAGAGTGCCTACTGAAATACCCAAACACGAATTATTTTATGTGCGGTTCCAAAGCGAGAGGGATGCGTTTTTTTTTTTTTGTTTGTTTGTTTGGTTTTTTTTTTTTTTTTTTGACCCAACAAATAGCCAATAGCCAGTAGGTTGGGTTGTTCCATTAGGACCATTCAGAGGTTAAGATCATATACCGGGTATACTTAAACAAACAAGAATGCAAGAATGACTGGATATGGTCTACCGAATGAAAGCACACACAGAAAAGAGAGGACGCATTCCTCGTAAAAAATCGATTCATGACATTTGGAACTTGACTGCAACATTTCACAAGAGCATGGCAAGCCATGTTTCTGAAGACGTCTGCACAATCGCAGTTATTTTGGCAGGGTTTCTGTTAGGAGGGTGAGGTGCCATACCGGAACTCTGGCATGGACACCAACCAACAACTAAACAATGAAACTTAACCTAGACGAATGCAGATTAAGCGTTTTCAAGAGCGATGGACGTGGAGTGATTTGGAGAACAGCTGTCAAGAAGTATTTTCCAATGCTCGGTCTCTATTCGACAGACCCAGACCCCCACCCCCACCCCACATTAGTCATGGCACGGGTTGTACCTAGTGCTCATTCCCAATAAAACTACATGTCTAGAATATCGATTACTCGCTTCTTTTTGTTTCCAACGTACTGGTATAATTGCCAGTTTTTCTGTATTCTACTTAAGGCCCCCAAGAAGTGGTTCATATACTTAAAGGGACAATAGCTGTTCATGTTGACAAAAAAATGGATTTTCCTAGAGTAAGCAACAATGTTCCAATACTTACCAACGAATCCATTTTTACATTCAAAGTTAGTCCATGTGTTTTTTTTTTTTTTTTTTTTTTTTTTCTAAAAGTTTTTTTAAGAGATTATTTCAGAGTATTATGGAGATCATGTGGTCCGATGACAAGCTCAGATTTCGGAATAAAAGCTTTAACTTTGTGGTAAAACAGAATATATTATATTTCCATGAGTTGTTCATAATCTCTTACGAAGAGTTATTATCCCTTTAAAGTGCGTTTAATGGTTTATCCCCTTTGATATCGGCTGTTTTTAAAATAGTATACAAAATTAAGAATTTTATAACTGACTACTAGCGAATCCTTTGGTCAGAGAATAAAAATGTTGTCTCTTTGGGTCATACACTGTACTTACTCTGAGAAAAGGCACGGTTCCCGCCATGAACATCACAACCGGACCGAAGATCAATGCTGTGAAGATTGAAAATGCCTGGAAAGAGTTACGCTGCAAGGGAAAATGAAAGTGAAAGTAGCATACATAATATATACATTGTATATCATCATAAATTTGCTTCAGTATATAGAGACCTGTTCAAACCGAGCGTGACATATGTCAGCGACACAGCTGTATTGGTATGTTCTGGTAGGAAAACCATCCGTCATGTTATTACGCCACTGCATGGGAGATTACTTTAAAAATTCTTCACAGCCGATGGTAGGTATTTGATTGGTTGTCTTTAGTGTGAGTGGGAGTATGGGGGGGGGGGGTATTTCAAGATGACTCTCTTACGTAAAGATCGGGCAATAGAATGACCAGATTCTCAAAACCCATCAGTTTAGATGTGCCGCTTAGATATATGTGTACAAAGCAAAATGAACAATGAGGAACAGTTTTAATTGACACTCCGTTGGTGAGCCATAAATTGACCCTTGCATCTTGAAAATTATTACTAATATCACTCACCAGACATCGTTTGGAACCTTGACGATCTTTTGTGATGCAAGCGCCGAAAATACCGGTGAAGAAAAACTGAAAAGGAGAGAGAGATTTAAGTCAGAGTTTTCTACAACATTTAGTCTTAGACTATAAAAGATAAACATTGCCGACTGCTCTCAATCAAAGAGGCTAGGGTTTAATTGGTTGATAGTAGATTTTCAAGTTTGCATTATAGGGTATCTATTTTTTTTCTGTCGGAAGACGGTCAAAAATGGAGGATGGATCAAGAAAGATTTTGGAAAACTGTCAGAAAATAACTCTGGATCCGCCCCTGTAGCCATCAAACTCCAGGACAAGTATCCAACAGCTAATGATCCGAGAAGAGCAGGTAAGTTATGTAATACAAACACTGTTACATGTTCAAGATACCAAGACTTGGCTAAGTTTTGCGTCTGCATACTTTAAAAGTAAGAAAGGTAGAATAAATTAAGGGTAATGTTTAAAATATCAAAGTAAATAAATAAATAAAATAAAAACTTACCCATGCACCGCACCATATCGGAAAACTGGCCATTGTAAAGGTGCCAATCAGGTCAGATGTATAAGTGTAGTACGAGTACGAAGTGTAGAACGAGTAACCGGAGTAGTAGCTATAATAATAAATCCTTTCGGTATTTAAAGTCAAGGAGTTTTGGCTCGTTTCAAAATAGTTGAGATAGAGGTCGGCCGCGCCACACCCTATTATAATGAGACCCAGGGCAATCTGGAATCCACCCAAACATTGGAGGGAACCGTAAGGAAAATTGTCTGGGCGCTCTCCCGCCGGAACCACTTGGTTGTGGCCCACGTGCATTGTGGGTCTGAAAGAAAAATAGTGGTGTATTAACGGTGTGCTGTAGATGTTTTATTGTTTATTTTGATTGTTTATCTTGATTCTTTTTAAACTGCCATTATTTACGGTTAACATTATATACACGCATGGACTTAATTGCCACTATAGCTTAGAAAATGATCGAGGATTCATCCTCTCTCACTCTCTCTCTCTCTCTCTCTCTCTCTCTCCTCACAAGTATACTTGCGTATAAACAAAATACACGCAATACATATGTTTAAGTAGAAATTAAATAATACGAATAAATAGAGGAAAAAAAAGGATTATGATATAAACAAAAAATATAAATGAGATCTACCATGAGAAATGACACCCACACTGTTTTTGTTTAAATTTTAAATTCAAGAACTATTCAGAAGTACCACTACTAATACACAATATGCTTATTTTTTTCACATAGAATTGCACCTTCGGCTAACTCGCGACTTAAATAAACGACTGGAAAGATGCTTAAATGAAATTCAACGCCGCACTGTTTTGGTTACTTTTGTTCCGATAGCGCGACAGACACAATGCGAAATCCGGGGTTCGATAAAACCATCGATAGCAAACACAGGTGTGGCAAAGCGAAAGTAATTGTCGATATCATACCTGAACTTAACGTTTAAGTTAAGATATTTTTATCTTTCGTTTTATTCCTGAAATATCTGATATTTGTTTACACTTAACAGAAACCGTTAATTTATCCCCCTCAAACTCGGACAAAAATCGACAGTAAAGAAACCCACGTTGCGTTGGCCAGGGGTGTTTCAGTTTGTGTCCGCCATTTTTTTTTCATAGCTGATATATTTTTCAAATGATGTAACGTCAGTATAACATTTTGTCAAGCCTACAATGTCCGTTTTACATCCTTTGCGACATCAAAGAGAGAATATCACTTCATAAAATTCGCTAAAATTCAGTTTTATCAGGAGTCACCACTACCCAACCAATACATGTCCCATACTACTTCTTATTTAATTACGTTTTTTTTTTCTTGAACCAATTAACTGAAGAATAATACGTGTGTAGATAATAAAACGTTTACCTTAATTCTTCTTCCGCTGCTGATAGAGAGAGAGAAGGAGAGTGAGAGAGAGGGAGAGAGAGAGAGAGAAAGCGAGGGACGTAGTAGTAGAGATGTCATCTTAACTTACCTGAGTTTTTTTTTTTTTTTTTTCAAATTTGATCGTGTAGCCGGTTTTCCTCTGCGTCTTAACCGTCTTCACCGCCTAGGCAGCCAGTCAGCGCCCTATCTTCACAGAATGGTTTCAAATAATACACGACACTTATAAAATACTTCCCACTATGAGCACACATGAATTTTGCGACACTTAGTTATAAAGCTTGTCCTCAGCCGTGCCCTCAGTATGCAGCCTCAACCGATTCATAAAATCTGACCTAAATCTATTAAATCAATAACTGTCGCTTCGTTGCTAACCATGTCACAAATGTTTAGTCCCAAGGACTTGGAGACGAGATAAAAACGTTGTTCTCGAAATTTGTATCCTCTAATCACTCAATTACATACCCTATAAAGAGACACATTTATTCCAAACTCGAGAAATGGATTTTTGTCATCGGAATAGATATTTCGCAATAATAAGCGTGTGGTATATAGGCCTACTAGGCATAATACAGGGCGCGCATTGTATTGAACAATGGCTTTTATGAATAAAAGAAAAAAGTTCACGTGCACAAGTCCCGAGTGCCACCAAGTGAATAAACGGGGAAGGGTACAATGGCAAAGTCAACTTGGCAAAAAATCTTGTGAGCTGCTGCGGGATCGGTATGCGTGCCAGGGTTTTTTTTTCCTTAGTTTAGGAAACAGCAGTCTTTATCTCTATGTTACTTCTTCTCTGTCCTCTGTCATAATTATGATTTGGGGATCCTTTTAATTAATTTTAGCAAAACACAAATAAACAAACTGTAGTTATTTAACGAAAACGGTAAAATAAAATTAACAAGAGGAGTTGGAAGCTCAGTCCTTGAGGCAAAAATATTTGTATAACTTTTAGTTCTTGTCTACATTTAGAGAATACATGTGCAGTGCAGAAAGGGTGGGGGTAAAAAAAGCATATTATCAACAGAGGTAGACATTTGTTGGCACCGACCTCCCAGTATGTGATATCTTTATCGCACTTGAAGGGAAAATTAAATTAGCTTGGCTGTGACCATAGTGTGCTTGCCAGGCAGAATTAAAATGAGCGCAGAGGGTAATATTAGATGACACCCACTCAACACACGCGCAGGCGCACTTGCACTTTTGACTGTCGTGGTTGAACAGATCAAGCTCCAGGATGAGGGTAACCTGATATCACCCGGGATGAAGGCGGATTTAGTGGCGGATTTAGGGGGGGGATGTCAGGGAGATCCCGACCCCACCCCCTTAGATTTCTGAAACAATTCACACCAATGGTCCCCTCTTGAAATTAGAATTAATTTTGACTGGCTTAATCACCGTTCTCAACCGTTCGCCCTCTCAAATATCTTTTTTTTTGGGGTCCCTTAACCGGGCTTCGAACCCCACGCCAAGGGGGAGGAAGGGTTGGCTTCCCATCCGCAGACCCCCCCCCCCCCCCTTTAAAAAATCTTGGATCCACCCCTGCATTCCCCAGCACCTACCGGCACCCCCCTCCCCTTAATCCTGCACCTTCGTGTACACTTATACATGTATAAAGCGGTTGTGCATAATGTTATCGGGTCAGTTCTTGACACCCCGGGGCCAAGACAGGTGCGCGGAGGATTAAGTCAGTCACCGCCAGGAAATCTTTGTCTAAGACAAGCTTAAGTGCTCCATGTTCTGCGATAAACCTAGTTCAAACTTAAAGGGCGCACTTGTGAAAAGAAATCAAAACATTAAAATGAAAAGACGATATTTCATATTTATTCTAGAGGAACATACAATGAGAACTATAATTCCTTGGTGCATTTGATACGAAACGTACACTGTGACAGCAAACAGTGCGCTATATCGTTATACGGTATACCTGAGGTATCAATTGAGGTAGCAATAAAGCTAGGTAGTAAATGAACATGAATCCTTGAAAACACTTTTTCACGCAACGAATAAAAAATTTCTACCAGTAAAGTGATAATAGATAACATATGAAACTTTATAAAGGATGAAAATCAATTTATCAGACTCACATGTACAGTGCTTTTAGGCATCTCGGGGTCACTGCAGCATGACAAAAATCGAATTATTTCTGGATAAAAGAGAACCAGTTGGGTTTAAAAAAAAAAAAAACAATCAACACACTCATAAATAGAAATTACATATTAAATTAATAGTTAACCCTTAATTTAATGCCAACATTTTTAGCAAAGTTCGGGTTGGCTTTGTATTCGCAGCTCGCCACATACATGTAATACCTGTAAAATGGGTTAACAGACATGCCCTACTTGTCTTGTGATAGATATAAATTATTTTTTTCCTAGCGCTACTGCGTTGCATTTCACAATTTTCCATCACGTTTATAATACATCTGGGTGAACGCATTCAACAGAATGGTTTATTGTTCATAAAATATGCATGCAGTTGTTCAAAATAATTTATTTTCCTCCCCGTTCTTATCAATAACATCCATACAGAACTGTTTGGATGTACTGTATTTCAGTAAGAGATGCGTCAATAAATAATACTGTATACCTTTTCAGCTAAAAACATGTACAATTTTTTTCAAACTTGGGTGATCTATTTCTAATGAAATCATCCTAGTACTGGTGGTCTAATAAGAAAGAAGACTTAACATTGCGGTGTTCATGTACTTCATGTTTTCATGTCCTTTTTTATGGCAAACACAAAACAACTACCCACTTTTGAAATTAGACCCTGACAAAACCCTGAGATTCTAGCTAAATAACAAATGTCTATGTCTGCAAAACAAGATTGTTTTTCAATGCACAACGGTACACGAAATCATGCTGAAGCGTTACAAGTTCAAACGTCATTGAGCTCTATTAACGACTAGTGACAATAGCGTGCGGGGTTAATGTGCATTTTTGGACGGTCAGGAGGAAATGCTGAATCCCTAGTATTTTGCTAATAATCTCACCTTCATTCATATTCTCTTTTAAATTATTTTTTTTGTCTTTTTATGCGCATAAACTATTATGCTTGAAACCCGTTCCAATACTTGAAACGACATAAGGCAGACAGATTGAAAAATTTCTAGAAAAATAAATACGTTCAAAAAAATAAATAACTACGTTTAAATTAAAAAAATAATTCAATAAATACGTTCAAATAAGTAAATACGTTTAAATGAATGAATAATTTAACAGATATTTAGTAAATATATAATGAACAAGGCAAATATATACCGAGTATATAATGTTGGCGTCCAGAGCAGGGGCCACAGTGGGCCACGTACATGTATCATCTCTCCTAGTCTGTGGGGTAAGCGGGGACATCCCCCCCCCCCCCCCAGCCAAATTCTGCAACTTTGACTACTGCCGTACATTTGTCTACAGGTGTATGCTGTATATCCCCGGAAAGACAGATCAGCGGCCACATTTCAACAATTTCAAGAATGCTGTTCTGATCCTTGTATTTAATATGCCATATATGATCGGGTTACTTATGGAACTGAGGAACATTATTTCTAAACTGACGTTATAAAGCACCTCAAAAGTCACCCTACTGAAATATTTCTCCGTCAAATTGATAACAGAGAAGGGGAGATACAGTACAATGAGAGTCACCACTACCACCACCGTCATCTTGGCGACCTTGACCTCCACGTCGATCTTTTTCGTCTGTGGATCTCTTCTCTGCTGGGAGGAGGCGGGCCCTCCGTTAGGGCGTCCTCTGGCTGCAGAACCCGTGCTCCAAATCCCATTCGGTGTTGGAGTAGCCATCTCGGTGTCTTTTTCTCCGCGGGCTTTTACCCCATCAGTCGTCGGCCCAGATTTCTGCGATTCTACCGGTGGCAATGATAATACAGTCTCACGGGAGACCTCAATTTTAGCAGAAAGAGTCATACTTTGAGTTGGCATCTCTGTTGGTCCATCAGTCGTCGTCTCTTTCATATTCGTGTCCCTAAAATGGGAGAGTTTCCTCTTCTGTTGTCGCACGTGGTAATAAATGGCAAAGTAGAGGAATAACGCTGCTACAATGCAGACAGGGATGTGGGGTACATGAACATAGCGCACTAAATCTCCTTGCACTTGATTAGCGCGACAGTCCACCCCGGGGTTCCACGTGTTCCAGCCAAATAATGGCGGTAGGTTGATGGCTATCCCATACATCCACACACAAAGTAAAGCAACAACTAGCCGCCTGTTGGTCAGTACAGCGACGCATTTAAAATGATGACATATCTTCAGGTACCGCTCAACTGCGATGAAGAACTGATGGAGAAAAGACAAACTCACCATTCCGGACACCAAGCCAGTCTTTGCAAGGCAAAAGTATTTGTCCATTGTTAGATACTGCCAACTGGGGACCAGGAACACCAAGTAGGCCAAGACTAAATGGCAAGGTATCCCAATTGATCCGGTTATGAAATCCACGCAGGCTAAGCTCACAATGGCGAAGTTGCTTTGACACCGGATCTCCCTGAATTTCACATAGGATGCGATCATCAGACCGTTTCCAAACATCATGGCTAAAGCCAGTGTAACGTCGATGACGATAAAGGGAACGCACGTGAATCCTGTACAGGAGACTGGCATCACAGTTGTCGTCTGGTTGGACTCCGCTGACGAAGTTAAAGAAATGTTCTTTACCATGTTCTGGTTCTCCATTTCATGCGCTTCTGCTTCACTTTCTTTCAATGTCGTTAGTGATGAAATGAAATGTATGCTCCTGTGAGCGTTCCTTGGATTGGGCGTACCTGTCCCCGTTTGCCCTGTTGTCTGACCCTTAAACCCCATGCATAATACCATATACTGAGACAAATATACTTCCAAGAGTGAACCCCTGTTGGTCAAAAATACACCATTGTTATAGCATTGTTATAGCAAATGTGCTGCGGAGAACAGGTGACAGTGACGGCAAATGCTGTCTGCGAAACAACGAAAAGATATAATGGACTTAAAACCATATGACTGTTATATTTTGCCAAGAAAACGGAATCAGGCCAATGGCTTAAGACCTGTAATACGCTTTTCATTATTTCATTGGTAATTGGACTGCCACTCTTCTGAAGCCATAGAAATGAAGGCAAGCGGCTGTTACGTAATGGTGCTCTACACGTAAGTACAGGGTTTTCGCAACGTATCTGATTGTTTTCTCGACAAAGAAAGGCAATTCCCTCGAGAATTATTGCTCGAACCGACCTTTTACTTTGATTCCAAACTGTGACCCTAAAAATATAGACCGATCATTATTTAAATTTGTATTGTTTATATGGCTTTAATCGAGGAAAATTGACATTCTGTATAAATATAAGTATCAATATATTTTCTCTCTAATCAATGCCATTACGGAAGGTGGAATACCATCAATTCCACTGAAAGAAGATTAAAATGACCGAAAATACACCAAAGGTGCCAATTAAGTATACTGTAGAATGAGAAGATTTAGGACGACAATAATACCATAGAAAGAACATTTAATTAATGGTCTGAATGACGTGTACTGTGTCCTTAGAAGAGTAAGGTTATGCCAATAGGTAACAGCATGAACAGCGCTCTATACACGCTCTGTATACATGTACATGTTAATGCCGTGTGGAATGTGTGCTTATTACAACTCTCCAAACCCTTATTAAAACCGTTCAAAAGAAATCAACGGTCAACGGTCTCATTTTTACATTGCTGCTGTTAATTTGTAACCTTTTTTATTTGCTACTCATATAACGGATAAGCAAAATCATATGTAGATCAGAAATAGCCCTTACCGCTACTCGCAATATCAATGTGAATTAAAATTAAAGACAATGAATCTCTACCACACCATATACGGTACGTTTAACATTGTCTGACCCCTGTCAGAGTAATTATGCCGTTGGCCCAAAGTTGGCAAATGGGTATGGTTGGGGCATATCAAAATGGATAACCGCAGACAGATAATTGGAGACAGGGGACAACATGTGTAGCTTAGTGATGACGCCATTTTTTGACATTCGGTGTAAAAATCCACGCTGATTGCAAAAAGTTATTCCGAGAAACACCATGCGGCATTAATGGGATAAAGTCTATACCGTAGGCCCAATCTCCGTGCCCGTGCCCAACAAGTGCCCGTGTTTAATTGCAAATAAATTCCGTAGGCGTGTGCCCACGATGTATGTATCATGTTCTAAACAAGTAGCTTCGTGCGTAGGCGTATTGGCGTGCGTAAGTTACGCTCAGTTACGTGTTTAACACAAACACCATGACAATGTTTTGGAGCAGGCATCTGGATTAATTGCAATGCATTTTAGACTACGCTCCTTAATTTTCTGACGGGTAAAATGAAATTGTTAAAAAGTTATAAGTATGTTGGTGGAAATTAAATTGTACCTGATACTGCGTTTCGCAAGTCGCTGACGTATTAATAAAAATTAAGATGATATTCGGAAATTATTCTTCTGCTGATTAGCTATTAATCATCAAAAAGCAATATTTGAAGCTGACACTGCCAATCAGTTTAGAGCCATTGGGGCCTGTATTAATTGTCCACGTGTATTTATACGTGAACGGAACTCTTGGTTCCAGTCGTTACTGCAGCGTCGGATAGTCTTGACATCTTTGCTAGCGAGGTATGTATGCTCATATTGTACTTCAAATGTGTAGCGATATTGTTAAGACTAATGAAATTCTGAATATGTTTAATGCTGCACACGTTTGATACATTATAATTTTTTTTTTCAATTTGACACAAAAAGTTCGTAACTTTAGTCAATTCATTTCTTTTTTAAATATCGCTTTGCAGAATCATATATTTCTATGGATTATTCAATTATCTTTTTTCACTTTCTGTGTCCTCTTTTCGCGGTTCACTTGATATTACAAATTCGTGTATCCAATATAACGTTTTACTGACAAATATCATGCTAAATTTTTTTCTAAAAAATCATTTAAGGCATTTTAATTGATAATTTATATAAGATGTTTTTACTCGCTTTTTTTCCACTACAAAAGGATTACGATTCACTTGCGTTAGAAAACTATTTCAGCCACTCTATTCTCATAGCACTTTATCTTAACGTGAAAAATGTGTAATGCTCAAGAATGGGGGAGTTCATTTTGTTTATGCAACAAACAGAATATATTAAATGCGTGTCAATACGAACGTTACCATTTGGTTTCTTTAATAAGTTTGATATCGTGACTTTGTATGGTTTCTTCCTTTTCATGATAGCAAACTTTCATGTTTCCATTGATTACGTCCAGAAACTGCGTGGAAAATTTAAAAGTGGAGTATAATGATGGCAACGTGTGTAAAATGTATCTAGAAAGTTGTTTTAATCTAAAGCCATTTTGTCAAGTATAGCGTTTTTAATAGGTTTAAACTTTTGGTATTTTTACGAGCTTTTCGCGCCAAAGCCGATTTTTAGAAAGAAAAAAAAATTAGTACGTGTGTGACGAGGTTACTGACTTTGTCTTGGTGACGCGAGGTAATAACTAAACAAGTTCATGTTTTCCCATATTTTTTATTATCGCTTTCTAACTACGCTATCTACAGTTTATTCCTCATCGTTTCAACCTCTTACATCGTTCTCTCCGTCTACATTACATTCTTCGCTTAAGTACAATAAGGTCGTGTCAATCAACTAAAGTGACACTACAAAACACTCCCCGCTCTTATTCGCTGCATGCTGTCACTTACTAACGTTACACATGTACTTGCAAACCACTGCTTGGATTTAAGCCTGATGTTTTGTACCTATATTAAATAAACAACTAAGCTGTAAATGGATGACCATCCATTTAGGACATCATGTCTCCCTGGCGTTTCAGGAGGAAATATGCTCGTTAGATGCTATAATTTGAGGGATTTTATCGTTTCATATCTCTGAAGTACGTGGGAAAGATTTGCAGTATTTTTGTACATGAAATGATAACCACATGGCACTTTGAAACGCGCAAATCACAGTCTTAATCAAATGTAAATTAAATAATTATAAAAAAAGTATTATGGATGGAGAGCTACATAGTGGTGGAAATGGTATACATAGTATATGTGTATGCTCTAGTAGACACTGNAGAACTTGCGACGCAATGCTTAGTACTATTTTTGTTTTATGCCATTCATTAACTGACTTCATGAGGGCCATGAGGAAGATAATTTTTATATTAACCATGTCCCTTTCCTAACTTAAGTAGACAAATACCAGCCCATGTAAAATGAAGCTGATTTGTCATCCTGGATTAACGCATTCTGCACCAGCACTGAACAAGGAAATTAATAGAGATAGAGGCAGACGACAACGACAGATTAAGTGACATAAACATGGGCCCAGCGTCAGCTGGAGAACATACATTTCATCTGAATATTGATGCCAGCCAGGGGTATACACAGAAAACAGTTTTACCGACTTTCCCTCACAGCAAGCAATTTACCACAACTAAGTAATAGTCCACACCCACACCCTCTACACAATTATACTTGTAGTAAGTAAATGAAAAGGACTTCTGAATAAAAATTGTACCAGCACCTGCAAATTTAGCGAAAAAGGAAGAGATAAGGTTGATTTTGTTAAAAATCAGGCGTAAACTTCCACTACAATTTGAGGGGTGAATTAAGTTTGAATACGTAAATGATTCATAGAAAAAATATATTCATAAAACAACTGATCCATATATGAATGAAAATGAAAGACGAGAGGTGTTTGTGAAACAGATCCCCTCGGTAGGCCAAATCTATTTAACTGTCAGTGGAGATGTTTGCGTTGATCATGACTGTGACCGTAGCTGGCCTCAACCAACATGTTTCATCTATTCTCACGATAAATATTCTTGTTTTAACATATTAAAATATTAAAATATGAGGATTGTAGAAAGGGTCGTTCTCCATTTATTGTGCTGAATGTCAATGTGAATTTGAATTTGGCCTTACCTATGCTGAAGAAGTCAACACCACAGACAATTGGTATACCCATGCTCTGTTTTAGTACTTCAAATATTTAAACAGTGCTAATATCAGATATCTTTGAAATACACGTGTATGTTTCATTATTCAGTTCAGTAGTTGATGGAGAGGTATAATGCCAGCTTCAGAATAAAATAGGCGATCGCGTGTTTGCCTACCTCTACAATTCAAAGTCGCCTAACACAACAGAGGGAGGCTTCTGACAGTATTTCAATTTAATCAGCACTTATCAGTGGCAACAAGACAGTAGAGTGATACTATATGCAGCTGAGGGGATTTTTCTGACAGTAAGTCAATATAACCAGCTGATCTCGTGATATTGTGACTCGACGTACCGGGTAACGAACATGAGTCATGGGTTTATATGCTCTATTGCTATCCATTGCATTTATTAAAGGTATTTTCATCGGACTTTGCTAAGAAAGGCGTTTATTTTATTGATATTGTAAGGGGATTCCTTTGTATTTACCCCAAATGACACATCATGGGAATCCCCGACCCCACCCAACTACATTAAAGAAAACACTTCATGTGCACTCATGAAAATATTATTGCAAAATGCATTTAAAATTGTAGGAAGGTTGATTTTAGTTAATATAAATATATTTTTTTAATTACTTAAAAAATGCGGGGCGTTTTTGTCTTAAACTCACCACTATATACAATATGCAAGAAACCTCAATATAAGCTGACTATATTTAATCACCACGAGTAGGGGTGGGCAACTTTGGCTTACTCGATTTTTGGAGTTCTGAGCACCTTATAGCTTACAATAGAGTGTGTTAACAATGAAAACAGCATTTCTTTTGTTTTATTGGGCAACTTCGACTTACAATAGAGTGTGTCAACAATGAAGACAGCATTTCCTTTGTATTTTTGGGCAACTTCGACTTACAATAGAGAACCTACTCCTTCATCAGGGAAATGATGGCTGTAATAGGTGTTGCCACTCGATCATCACCCTTCAGGTGTGCTCTTTAGTCAGGTATTGGTCTGGCCATTTGCGAGGAAAGATTTCGTAAATAATATCGATCTGCTTGTTTGAGGTGAAATGTTTGTTTCACGGTAGATTACATCCTGACTAAACTACTGCAATTTACCTCTTCATGAATGTCCATAAGAAAAGCAAAAACGTCTGCAACATCTTCAAAACATCTCTGCTTGATTTGTTACCAGCACACCTTGGCGACAGGCAAGACCCTTGAATCAAGTCATCTGATATCCGACGTAAGATGTGAGAGGCTTTCAACATCAGCCGTCACCAGCCAGCCATGAATAGGGTCAGGGGCCGATCTATCTGATATTTATAAGAGGGTCCTGGCCCCGTATCTCGAAAGCATCGCGGGCCCTGGTCGCTATACGTCGCTATAACCTACCACCTGGCGGTCAGTGAGTGTGAACATCTATCCCGGCCTGAGAACTAGCCCGCCGAGAACAATTTTCCTTCCCGATCTCGGGGCCAACATGGCCATACAGGGTTTCACTTTCCCCACCCAGTCCTGTTCCGTTGCAAGTCCTAGGTACAAGCATGCCTGTGCTGTTCATGCACCGCTGTAACATATATTGCCCTAACCATCTGATGGGCCCCAATAAACATGATAAACACAATTAAATGGCCGGTGAATCTCTCAGATAGGCCTAGGTGCGATAAACCAGTAGGCCTAGGACTATTAGGTCCTATGCTTTGTAGGCCTACCATCCCAGAACGTTTGTACACTGTAGGCAGCGTATTAGAAGAGCTGCACTTTAAACGCTTTCTATTCAAAACAATCACATTATTTTTCGATTAGCATCAATCATAGTGGTACCTTCCTATATCATAAATATAACCTACCGCAGCTGAGTCCCAAAGATAATTCTCGATCAGCGTTCTGACACCCAGCGCCTGGTTCTTGGAATCTGTCAACGAGAACGCGAAAAATGATGACGTTATACGCAATTTCTTCAAATTATAGGCACGTTGGTTCTCGGGCCGGAATAGCGAAACCTCATAAATATTTCGGCTTGTGTTTGGTAATTTTCATATATGATCCAACTACCAAGCTAATGAATATGTTTGCTCATACATCGTATATAGCTTCATATTCATAAAGTTGGGAAAATGCGACATTAAACACACATAAAAATTATCAGGGTAGGTAGGCCTACACTCAGCTTCACAAAGTTAACAGCACGCTGCGATCTTGAACCGGCGATTAAACAGCGATGACGTTGTTTTTTTTTTTCGTGGGGACCGGGTATAGCTAATATAATTAGTCTCATTTAATATTCATGTGACCTTGGCATTACGTCAAAAGTGAAAATATCCACTATTTACACCGAGTCCTTGGGTCGAATCTAAATGGCGAAACGAAACTACACGCTAGCTGTGGTTTCGTTGTCGTGCGAGTCTGGAGGAAACGAAACAGGCTTGGGATATAGCACGTGATTGTAAGCTCAGATGAGAGGATTTCCTTACACATTGTTGTTTCATGAAAAGCAGAGTGTATTTCAGTATTTTAATCCTGAAATTAAAGGATTTGCATAGTTCCCGTGTATGGGAGATAATACTTTGTACTGAAGTTGAAAACGGAAATGGATAGTAACGCACAACAACCCGTTTTCCTCACCAATCAAAATTTGCGACGAAGAGCAATTGTTATTTATCTCTAATGTATCATACTGTATGTGCCGTAAATGATCCCTGAGATGACCCAACCTACACAGTAATACTTGTAAATCGGCCAGAAATGTGTGTAACAAAAGCTCTGTGTGTAACAAAGATTCAGGATTTCACGCTGACACCTGGGGAAAACTAGATTTCCTTCAAACCGAAATAAATTTTGTAATGAATAATAATAATACCCATGAATGGAATGGATTTTATCTTAAGATACGGATAAATAAAACACAAATAGTGGTCTATGGCAGTAATATATATCAGATACCGTATTAAACCGCTCGATTTCACTGAAAGTTTAACATGCACAGTACTCACCAGGCAACGGTCTGACGATGTCTATCGGATAAATGACTAAGAAATGACGTCTCGCTTTTAGGAACTAAGGTGCGAGAGGGTTTGGAGGAATTCCCCTTTTTATCAAAACGAGGTATTTACCCATAGTCATTGAGAGAAATGCATCTCTATATTACTTACTCACGGGTCAATAATCAGTGTTAATCTCTATGAAAGGGATTTTCGTGACAAATACAGAGACGTTACACAGTGGGTCATGTAAGCCTGGCCAGGTGGGGAAGAGTCCTTGACACTCTAAGGACCTCGAGCCATCAGACTCTGCACACTGTAGTGCTATCTTCGTATCACTAACAGAACTTAGGGGAAAAGGAATTCCTGAATATTTCAATGTTTACTGTGTACATGCACGTATAAGAAGACGGCGGCGGTTCGCATTATCTGGACATGGCTTCGACCAGGCAGACAGGCACCAAATTATCGTTCAAGGGATATTTGTTTTGGAAGCAGACAGAATACTTCAAACTACGCTGTTCCCAAATGTGTAGGTATGTAGACAATTTGCAATATGATGACAGTGGACTGTCACATTTTATTTAAAAATCTGTTAATATTTGGATCAGATCTTAATGCTGCTTGTGTTATTATTACAAGGGCTTCGCTACCTCAGGGGCCCTTCCGATCTTCACACGTGTATGTTTCATTATTCAGTTCAGTAGTTGATGGAGAGGTTATAATGTTAGCTTCAGAATAAAATAGGCGATCGCGTGTTTGCCTACCTCTACAATTCAAAGTCGCCTAACACAACAGAGGGGGGCTTCTGACAGTATTTCAATTTAATCAGTACTTATCAGTGGCAACAAGACAGTAGAGTGATACTATATGCAGCTGAGGGGATTTTTCTGACAGTAAGTCAATATAACCAGCTGATCTCGTGATATTGTGACTCGACGTACCGGGTAACGAACATGAGTCATGGGTTTATATGCTATATTGCTATCCATTGCATTTATTAAATGTATTTTCATCGGACTTTGCTAAGAAAGACGTTTATTTTATTGATATTGTGAGGGGATTCCTTTGTATTTACCCCAAATGACACATTATGGGAATCCCCGACCCCACCCAACTACATTAAAGAAAACACTTCATGTGCACTCATGAAAATGTTATTGCAAAATGCATTTAAAATTGTAGGAAGGTTAATTTAAGTTAATGTAATTTTTTTTAAATTTCTTTAAAAAATGCGGGGCGTTTACGTCTTAAACTCACCGTTATATACAATATGCAAGAAACCTCAATATAAGCTGACTATATTTAATCACCACGAGTAGGGGTGGGCAACTTTGGCTTACTCGATTTTTGGATTTCTGAGTACCTTAAAGCTTACAATAGAGTGTGTCAACAATGAAAACAGCATTTCTTTTGTTTTATTGGGCAAATTCGACTTACAATAGAGTGTGTCAACAATGAAGACAGCATTTCTTTTGTATTTTTGGGCAACTTCGACTTACAATGGAGTGTGTCAATAGTGTGTCAATAGGAGGAGGAGGAGGAGGAGGAAGAAGAGTAAGTGAGGTGTAAGGAAGAACAATAGTGTGCATGAAATATGACAGTGCAAGTTACCACACTGCATTTGAAATTATACAACATGTGCCCATAGCCCAATCTATACTACTACTACAAAAATAAAAGAAAAAAAAGCATATATCTAAAAAACAACTATTAACTCCATATATAAACCTAGTGACGATGCAGCATGTCGACTGAGAATAAAATATAAGTAAAACATTAAACTTACAATTTTGGTGAAACTTTTTTTATTTTTGTCCCTCGCTAGTATTGGACGCTGTCTATCCAAGTTGCCGACTTCAGGCCGTCTCTGAGATCCCTCATTGTTTCAACGGTGAATGCAAGGTTCTCTGGAGTCAAATATTATTTGATCACAAAGCTCACCATGGATTTATTTTTCGGTGTCGCCGCATAAAGAAAACCCAAGGGAACCGACTTTTAGAGCACAGATAGTGACATATTTCTACCGCCCTAGCAGAATAACCGACAACGACATACACAATGGGGTGGTCGATGTCGGTCCTAACTAGGAAACTATAATTTTTAAGCTGTTGTCGAAATAATTTATACAAGTTTCGCAAGTTCTTTCTCTGTTTAGTTGTCAACTGCATTGCCTTTTTCACTGTCATTACGCCTGAGACTTGCATGGCATCGCTAAATATGCCTAACGTTGTGGCGTGGTTGAAACATTCAGTGACGTCACAGGTACTTGCAATGACGCCATTGTCACAGGTATTAGTATTTATATAAGGACGTGGTTTTATGACAAGAACGCTTTCTTCGAGACCAAGATGGGAAACTAAACGTTCACCTTGCTCCACTATTACGCCAAGCACGTGGCTCTCGTCTACAACAAAGGTGCAATCTTGGTCGTGGCACAAGTCTTCCAAGTCGGCCATTGGATAATTGATTGAAATATTTATGGCATCTGCAACATTTGGCAAAAGCCAGCCATGAGGCACTCGCCAAGAATGCAAGTTCTGAAAACTATATCTTCACGTCCACGATAATGGGAAACAGCAGTGGGTGATCATCTTTGAAAGTCTGACAAAATATTCCTATGCGTTGGATTACAATATGGGTGCTTTCATGTGAAAGGGGATAGATTTGTCTTCTTACAACAAATAACTTTATGTTTCCAAACATTGCTGTGTATTTAATTTATTTTTTTAATTGTCAACCAAAAATGACACTGAAAGAGCCATTAAATATGGGATGCTGAGATACCAGTTTGTTTTTCAGCTTTACGTTATGGAAACGTAAATGTGATTTTTGTTAAGTTTCGTCAGTCTTGTTGTTGTAGGTCAAAGAAATTATATTCCAAACTTTGTCATGTATGAATTCAAAGTAGGTTCCCGTCTTCCTTAAGCGTATCAAACAAAGGGGCTTTCAGTGTGTTTTGGTATTTTTCAAGGTCAACAAACGCCCCGGTGTGACACACACACATATATATATATATATATATATATATAGACAGTTGGTACTTGACCGTGTAAACAAGGCTATGCGTGCCCTAATATGGAAACCGAAACCAAAAATATTATGAATCTGTTGTTATTGACTTCACTCTCTCTGTATGCTGTGAACGGTAACAGGGGCATCTAATGAACGTTTATGTGTGGTTCTCGTCAGAGAGTTTGGTTACTGAGAAAATTAAGAGATAAGTAAGTGGTGCTTAACTTACAGGTATAAGCATTGTGATGTTCTTTAAGATGTTCTTAGATTCAAACCAACAAGACACCAAGTCTGATTTCCCAGCACCATACTTTATTTTCAAGTNTCTTAGTTTGATATGGTATGAATCAATTGTTTCACTAGGTTCTTGCTTACAGCTTCGAAATTTGAAAATTTCAAACTCAGGATTATGATGAGGTCTTACGTACTGTCCAAAAGAAGCTACCGCATCTTCATATGAGTCCCCTCTGTCTGGCAGATTCTCAAAAATGTCTAAAAATTCCTCACCAGCTAAATGTAAAAGCATGGCTCTCTTCTGTTGCGAGTTTTTGATGTTCAATGCAACCATGAGGTTTTCAAATCTTTCCTTCCATTTTCCCCATCTTTTAAAGACGGTGTTCGGTTCCTGTCTGATGATGAAAGGTGGAAAAGTTGGTATATGCGTCAAGTTTACTGCTTGGGGTTCTTCCTCCTCCATAATTCCTTGTCGCCAATGTGATGTTCTTTAAGATGTTCTTAGATTCAAACCAACAAGACACCAAGTCTGATTTCCCAGCACCATACTTTATTTTCAAGTCTCCAGTATTCTCCCGAGATCACAACACTCACAACACTGATATTCTCTAACACAATACTGAGCTACTGCACATTTACTACGTCAAAATTAGGATTTGGGGTAAAAACTGAAAAAAATGGTTTCTCAAATTTTTCCTTTCCCTGCTAATGAACGATCACTTTTCTAAGGCTTATTTTATGACACCATTCAGTACTTAAAAACCCTACCAGCGATATTCTAGAAATATTAGTTAAGGGTGTATTTCCAGAGATTTAGATCGATCCAGGGATTAAAATTTAGATCGACCTAACTCCCTGGGGGTTCACGCTAAATTGCAGTCAGACGAGCGCGCACCATAGTTAATTACCACTTTACAGCTTTTAGTAGGCGGGACAGACGCTTAAGCCGGCTAAGCTGACAGTAATCTAGTGAGACTCCCCACAGGGATAGATCGATCTAAAATCTATGGAAATGGGGTCTAAGATTTTGTCATTGATAAAGCTAGATAATGCTATTGTTTAATGAAAATCTGTAATTCATAACTCAAGAGCAAAAAAAAAAAAAAAAAAAAAAAAAAAATCATTTAAACCAAAATATCTGCACAAAGATAGATGCATTATTCAATAACTGAACGCAGGAAAAAACTCATTTTCTGTATATACGTGATAATAAAGGGTTACAATATATCCTTAAAGAGTTTGCGTTAGACCGTCAGAATGGCTTGAACGGAGCATATTCTTCAGAAAACATGTTCAACTAATGATATCTTTATCAAAATACACAAATTGGAAGGTCAATTTTTTAAATTTTGTAAGTTTTTATATTATTTAAACATATCTCTAGTATACAAATTGAGTGCTGGATCTACAAAAATTTGATAAAC
This sequence comes from Lingula anatina, assembly GCF_001039355.2. Next base: position 126,814 of record NW_019775644.1, on the reverse strand, counting down.
AGATTTTAACATGCTCCGTTAATTTTGATATGAGTATTTTTTAGCAGTTCAATAACAAGTCTAAAATCTACGGAAAATGCTCTATTTATATTACTTATAGATCAATAGATAAGTGACGTTATATGTAAGTGATGTTATTGATATTCATGGATGTTTAAATCTCTTGTCCAGGAAAGGATGAAAATGGCAAAGGTAAAGTTTAGTAAAATTCAAGACTTCCTGGAGGGCAGACCTGCACACGACATGCACGTGCAGCCGTACTTCTACGCTGTGAACAACTGTGACCAGCAGGACGCCGAGATAAAGAAGTTAAAGGAGGCAATATGGGAAACATCTAAGGCGCAGCCATACTGGGGTGAAGAGCAGCCGTTGAGGTTTGTTCTGTTAGAGAGGAAGCTAAAGGAGATCAGTGAATCCAAAAAGTGCCTGGACCTTAAAGGTGTTATTGAAGAAGGACACCATTATGGTCTGGAGAGCTTAAAGATGATATTGCCCTTTTTGAAATTCTGCACTGAACTTGGGGAACTCATTTTCTTCGATGAATCTGATATTCGTGATCTCGTGATCTTGGATCCCCAATGGCTTATTGATGCATTTGCTTCTCTTATAACTGTTGAGAAGTACCACAAGGGTTCCAATCCAGACGACAGGGGTTATTGGAAGATGCTGGATGATAAAGGAGTACTGGATGAACGGCTGATTGACAGTGTGTGGAAGAAAGACAAAGAACTGACAGACAACAAAGAAAACCTTCTGCGTATTTGTCAACGGTTTGACCTGCTGGTTGAACTACCGATGGGACGTGATGATCAACAAAGGAAGAAGTATTTAGTCCCTTGTGTGCTGAAAAGTCACCCAAATCCAGAAAGCTATTTGAAGATACCCGTTTGTCCACAAGAGGGTTATTCAAAGTTGCAGAAAATCCCTCCATTATACCTGATGTTTGACGGTGGATTCTGCCCCCCTGGTCTCTTTCATCGCCTGGTGGTCTGCTGCTACAGGAAGTGGTCATCTCACGACCAAAATCCATACTGCGACTATGCATGTTTCAAGGTGGACAGGTCAACTCACACAATATTGGAGTTATCGAACAAAGGAGAAGGCATCTTCCAGCTCATGGTTGGCTCATTGAAAACAGGTTTCAACGATTTGGAGAGCGACACTGCATTCCAAGTTCTAACCTATATCAAGCAAGAGCTAGACCGCCTTATCAGCGCCTACTCCCCTTGCCTGAAGTACAGCATTGGGTTTGGTTTTCCAAAAGGCTTGAAGAAATTGACTGAAACTCTAAAGACTGAAATGTTGGAGAGTGACGACGCGTGTCCACCTGGCTGCCCTGTGGTTATTGAAACCGCCCCGTATAGGAAGTGGCTCAGGAACAATGAAAATAAAGTATTTCCTTCCACCAGAATCGGTAAGTGATTTAAAATTTTAATGGGCATTGCTGTGTCATTATTTTAATTCTTCAAGTAGACATGTACGCCTATATCGACTAATTTTGCAGTGACGATCGACTCAATGTTTTAACAGTAATAAACCACTTGCATTCCACGCATGTCTATCAGGACATGTGTAGCTTAACTAGATTGCTGCAATCATATGAAAACATATACATTTACAGGAATGACATAATAGTTTGGGCAGCTCAGTTATTAGGATATATATTCAAGAATTAACTTGAATTTCTATAACCGAACTCTTATGCATAAACAAACTTAATTAGAAACTGTTAGTAACTGGAATAGATTCTGCAAATGAAAAGCAACACACACACACACACACACACACACACACACACACACACATATTGCTTCGTATATGAAATCCCTAAATCTCCTTGGAATGTTATCACAACACTCACAGTTTAAGGTATTTTAATCGAATTGGGTCTGATGTGCACATGATATTAGTTATTGTTGATTGATTCTTAAGAATTCTACTGTTTCATTTTCATATCTTAGCAGTCTATCCATCTGATGACTTGGTATGCGATCTATCAAGAAGAATTGGATTCGAGTGGGAGGAAGTAGCTGCCTATCTTGGAGTGGAGAGACCTCAGATAGATCATTTCAAGCTCAATTTCCCCAGTGACGCACTTGGTCAGATTCGCAATATGCTATTTCAGTGGAGAGAAGGAATGGGGACTAGCAGCAATGAGGAGCGCCGGGACAAGCTGAAGGAAGCGTTGGAAAGGGCTCGTCGTAAAGACTTAGCCGACAGTATTGCTTCAGACCAAAACAGGAATAAAAGAAAACAACGCAAACGAAAACTCATAAATCAGTTTACATAATTAAAAACCGATTCCAAACAAATAAAGGAGTAGGAGGGACAAATAAACTGCTTGCTCAACATGCTACCTTTGATTCGCCAGAAATAGTGGAACAGCAAATCAAAAGTTCCGTGTTAGACTTAATTCCCTCATTCCCACTGAAACTACATGTATAATTCTACACGTATCTATAGTAAAATATAGATACAACTCCGAGGGATTCTTGCTGAATGCAATCAGATTAACATATTGACACGTCTCATCCTGGCATTTAGTAGAATAGAAAAAAGGTGGTGATTTTAGAAACACGCTGGAATTAAGAGGAGACGAGTTAATTTGTTCTCTCACGTACATTATCTCTAGATTTATCAACCAAGCGTGTAGAGAGAGCAAAGCAGGTATAATATACCAATCCCAGCAGGCAAACGACATTGATTCTACGTTGATTCAACTTTGATCCACCAAAATTAACGTTGGTTCAACGGTGAATCAATGACGTTTGTCTGCTGGGAATGTCTTGACAGAGCTAACAGACAGAGCTAACAAAACTGTGGGTTTACTTTTATTAACTATATTTGATTTCGTTTACAACGATACTAAGCCAACAGGTAGAAGCAATATTACAAAGCAATACGACCAGCCTGGAGTAAGGCACAACTTGTGACAAATTGCGTTTGTTTTGGTAAACTACACAGACATCAGATCCACTTGGAGATAAGTGTGAGCATACTTTAAAAAATCATAGTTGATGGTTGATTTAGTCTCTCTACACATTTATTAGATCGATATGGACAGCGGTGTTAGCATATTAAAAAAAACATGTACAGTTTATTTTGTATTTACTCTCCTGGTCAATTAAAATGGCGACTTATCCCTATTTTAATTAAGGAAATTACGCTCACTCTGCTCGCAAACATCGATCCGCCGGGGACAGTCAAATTCAATTCCAAATTATCCTTTGTTATTGACCACTAAATTGCAAACTAAAGTGTTGGGTTGATGTTTTTAAGCGCATTTGGTGATGATATACCACGTGTGACATAGGCCTACAGTGTACATATTCATTGTTGTTAATTTGCTTATGGGGTTTTAAAACATTTAAGACTATAATTTGCTACTGTATCCAAGGCAGTTTCAGTTGTAATAATAATATAACAATGATTTCAATGAATTATTTATTCCACTGTGATGTTATCATTTGTATGTGTCATGGCTTTATGTACTGCAGAAATTAGGACATTTTAATATCCAAAAACGCGAGTTAGAAACTCTATAATTTAGGGTCTGACAGGTGGTGTAAATGTCCTGTACATTGTACTTGTATCTGTTTAAGGTATCGTTTATTGTATTAGGATATTTGGATAGTGGTGGGGTCCAAGATTTAATGAGCACTTGTAAATTTAGTCTAAAAGATGTAATTGGGTTCTACACAAAGAGTGATTAATTTTGTTTCTGTTGGGTAAATTTTTTTGGTAGAGATAAAGAGAAAGAAAAACATTATGCAGTGATTGAAAAAGTTGTTTAAATCATTGGTTTATGCACATTGTAGTTGTGAACTTAGTTTTGCTTTAGCTGAATAAGAAAACTTTTTTTCCTGATTAAAGGGATAATAATTCTTTGTATGAGATCTATATTTCACAATTAAAAATTGTGAATAACTCACAGAAATATAATATATTCTGTTGTACCACAAAAACGGCAGTTATAGCTATTATTCTGATACCACGTGACCTCCATTGATGGCTATACTCTGTTACAATCTCTTAAGAGATTTTAACTTAAAAAAAAAAAAAAAAAAAAAAAAAAAAAAAAAAAAAAAAACAGGGACTAAATTTGAATGTTAAAATGGATTCATTAACCATTGGTTAGTATGGGATAATTGTTGTTTATTCCAGGGAAATTCATTTTTTGGCCAAAACGAAGGGTTATTATCCCTTTAATGGTTACTTTATACAAAATTCAATTCTAAGNTAAAATGGATTCATTAACCATTGGTAAGTATGGGGAAATTGTTGTTTATTCCAGGGAAATTCATTTTTTGGCCAAAACGAAGGGTTATTATTCCTTTAATGGTTACTTTATACAAAATTCAATTCTAAGCTGAATTTAGATATGCAAACTGTCCTCAATGTTCGGTGTGTTCTTCTTGTTGATGTTTTTGTAGCAGAGATTATGATCATTTATTTACTTGCTGTAGTGATTCTGATTACACGATTGATAACACATCTTGGTGTTTTTTTATGTGTCCATCATTTCTCGCCATACTGGCAGATTTCAAAATTGATCTTATTATTTATAATCTTAATATTTGTATGTACAGTTGTGTCATTTAAATTCCCTTTGTGCATTGTATATCTTGCTGGTGTTAATTAGTTGAAAAACATTTTAATTAAATACACTTATTTTTGCTGTAAAATTTTCACGTTTGATATGCAAATGAAAACTTCTAGGTAGCTTTCTTGAGATTAAACAAAATAATACTTATTAAAATTTGTAATAATTTCAATTTTGTTCCTTCAGTTGCTTATGCTTCATTGTTGTGTTCAAATATTAATTTTTCAATAAATTTTCCCTCATTTTATGCTTCAAAAACTTATGGTGCTTCTACGTATTGGTCACTTTTTGACATTCATCACAGCGGTGGCAAATTGTGACAATAATATGATAATGTTGACATCATAGCGGTAGCAAACAGTAGCGAAAATATGGTGTCACCCATAAAGTCACAGTGTCCATGTCAATCACAGCAAGTAAAGTAAGCATGAAAGAAAATGTCTAATAGGCTACTTCTTTATTGATACACCTTCACAAATAAGACAGTACATCTAACTATAACAGTACAAACAAGTAAATGAATAAATATACATGATTTTAATGTTTACGTGTATAACAATACCAGTAAATTAGTTTATAATATATATATATATATATATATATATATATATATATATATATATATATATATATATATATATATATATAATGATAACCTATAGGTGATGAATTGAATACACACACAGGAAAGAGTTCAATGTATAGGTATTAAGAGAGGGCCTGTTCCCTTTGTTGGAAGCATCTATTTACAAACCACATAACAGTTCTAAGAATATCTACGTCTTGAGCACCCATAAGAAAATTAAACAGTTCATTATTGCTGAGGTCGCTAGGGGTAGGAACTCTGACAGCTGCCCTCTGAAGGGATCCTATATTGAATCATATGCTTTGCACTCTAGTAGGAGGTGGAACTCATCTTCTACTTTATTCGCATCACAAAATTTACAAAATCCTAACTCTGCAGGGATTTTTGGCTTGCAGTACCTGCCCCGTTCAATAGAGAGATTGTGGGCGCTCACACGTAATTTGCAGAAATTGGCTCTGATATTTTTCGGGATATGTGGGTGTAATTTTCACGCACAAATTCCTTCTTAAATTTAACATAGGTTCTTAGTTTATTACCACTACCCGTTCTGCTCATCAATGTAGCCCACTGGTCCTGATATACAGAGTGTAGACTTTTTGGATAAGGCCTGAGTTATCTTACCAGATATTGAGACTGGATTAGTCCACATCTTTCCCAGGTTGTTCATGTTAAGAACAGTTTTTATACCAGAGGACCGTGTAAACACACCGGATGAGGATAAGGATCTGTTCTCAATCAGAGCATCAGTGACTAAAGTAGTCTGACCATTGTGTATGATTTTGTACAGGTGGCCCCAACATTTGATGGATAGTGACAGTAATTGGATTAGAATGGGGAAGCTGCCTAGCTCACCACGTGATTAGTACAGTTTTTGCTAATCTCTAATATGGTTTTACAGGTTTTAAGGTGGACGAGTTCAGAAGGGGTCTTTTCGCATATATTTTTTAAAAATTCCAATGGTCAGATTACATAGTAAGTAAGGGGCCCAAATTTAGCACCCATAGCTAAGGATTGGAAGTAGGAGTGATTTAAATAATAAAATGGCAATTTTAGTGGGCGCTGAAAATAGCTGATTTCTTAATTTGAAAAATACTTTGAGTGCTTTATTTTTAAGATCCTCCATAGCCTTGGTGAATTTGCGGGATGGAGTCAGACCGAGCTAATATTATATTGTTCCTCATAATTAATCTTTTTTCCAAACATAATAAAATACACTACCGCCCATCTGTTCAAAATATTTACCTATTTTTTCTGCACAAAAATAACTAAATTGGGGCCAGGGCGCTCAATGGTTGCCAACTCAAGTGTACTGTGTTTTTGTATAAATGCTCCTTTTGTATAAATGCTCCTGTATATGTACTGTTCCCGTAGAACTATGAGCAACCTGTGCGTCCATTGAGTAACTTGCCTGCCTCCCCTGTGTTTGAGCAACCATTTAATATCTTCTTTGCCTTTTCTGTACCGTCATCAGCAACCAGAGGCGATCAGTGGCGACGTTTTTACAGTCTTTCTGCCTCCTATGAGACCGACAGACTGCTGGTTGACCTGAAATGCTTGGATATATTCTGGCATTGTTATATTATTTCATCATTTCTAACCCTATTCAGCTGCTCGACATTTATACATGTATTTTTATAATAAACTTATTTTTCAAAGTACAATAAAGCAAAGTTTGATAATAAATCAGATTGTATTAGGGAGAGGCGCCGATGAAGCTTGAAGCATGGGTCTGCTACTGGTTGACACAAAACAGGTTTCAGAACGTTTACAAAGACGAACACTGCAAACATTACAACAAGAACTGTGCCTTGAACAGCGTCCGGATATTTATTCTGTAATTAACTTCAAAATAGGTTTGTTCATAAATTAGAAACAAAATACCACAAGGAGATTAAGTTCGGTAGCTGGTATGAGGTTACGTATGTACGTCATCTTCATTCTTTATGTCTCTGCTGAATAATACCCTGTCACTGCCCTGTTTGTAGTAAAACATGTATCTATTCCCATTTACATTAAACATCTATTCTTCAACCACAGTGATGCATGTGCTTCCTTTCTGTTTCTCTTGGGCCACCTTGCAGCGACCAGTCTCCACAGCGTTCTTTGTTTTGAACATGCACAAAACTTTGCTGTGACCATTGCGTTCTATATCCTATACTAGCTATCATCTTGTCTCTTTTGAGACTCCAGTTATTAAGGTCCTTTCCTTACTTGTGATACATCAAATAAACTTTACTAATAAAAAAACCATGGCACTATGGGCTCACGTCTTTGGATAACGTAATCTGTAAAAATACTACGGAGATTCCCAGGTGATATGTCTTAAACTTTGCAAACAGAAAAGAATGAAACGACTCAGTGGCGACCTGGAAGTTTCATTTGTCGGTTTTCAGTGTAAATGGGTTTTAAAATTGGTGTAAGGAAAGTCTCTTTCACTTCATACAAATATACAACCTGGAAAGAATCCAACTGCATGTTGGCCTTTCCAAGGGCAACCCCCTAGCTGGCACTACAGCTGGGAGCACTATGGGGCTTTATATGAGACTGAAACAAGCGAATGATTCCAAGTCACGACGGTAGCTCCAAAGTTTGATTAGGAGGGGCGGTATGGGGGGGGGGGTTGTGAAGGTGGTCAGTGTGTGTTGGGGGGTGTGGTGTGTGGGGGTGGTGGTGCGTTGTGGAGGTGGGCAGCGTGTGTTGTGGTGTGTGGGGTGGGGTGGTGGGTTGTGGAGGTTGTTGAGGGGGGTCTTAAAGGCACGAAAGCTATGCAGTCCCTTTGTTATCACTGCGCACCAGTGTCTACATCTACAAAGTGACCGCACCATTTGCATGTATAGGAGTTTGTAAACAAATATTACATTGAACTGAGATTAAGTGCGTCATCACAGTGTTTTAATAGAGCAATAGACAAAGAACAAACAAGGTGGACGACCAGCCACACAGGCACACACACACACACACACACACTACACAAGTAGCGTAATGAGGCTGACGACGTATAATAATGTGCACATTTACTCTATTACAGCATTCCAATTCTGAATTTGATCAACTTTTTTTATTAAATACGTATTAATTACTGTCAAGTGGTCAGTATGTGTATTCTTAACAGTTCCTTTTATTCACTAACATAAGGGGTGCATTTTAACCGTGTCAGCCTACTTGTATTTCCATATAACATAAATACAGAATACAATGTGGCTTGAATAGGAAATCGATATCAACACTAATTAAATATTAACGAGGAATAATAAAGAAACTGTTGATACAATGCCGCCTTTTATCACCCACAGAAGACGCCAAAATTGGATTTTTTTAATTACTCTTGATCAATAGCAGTGGTATAAAAATACGCACTTTGTTGAACAACAACAGAAATACGAATATTTAAAATAATGACAAGTGTTTTATTTTGGAAAAGGTTTACAAAAGACAAATTCTGCAAAAATTACGGCAATAACTGCGCCTTGAACAGCGTCTGGATATTTGTTCTATAATTACCTTCGAAAAATATATTACATCCGCACCAGCCTACTAATAAATACAGAATACACTGTGGCTTGAATAAGAAATCGATATCAACACTAATTAAATATTTACGAGAAATAATCACAAAGCTGTTTACACCTTTTTTGTGCACATAATGCAACAGCAGACGCAAATATTGCATTTTTAAATTTACCATTCAGCAGTAGCGATTGTAAGAAGTACTTATTGCGTAGAAGTCTGGGTTGTGAAGAGATCCAGTAAATAGGTAAGCTTACGTGGTAGTATGAGGTTTCATAACGAAGTAAAATAAGTCAAATATTATCAGAGGAATCACTGTAGTCGTCCATATGTGATGTTACGTGTACTGCGTGACTTAAGTGGGACATTTGAATTAAGCCTCATTCTACTGCGCAGTTTTGCCATATCTATTAGATGGATTATGTATATAGTATTTTCATACAACGAAATAAGTCTGGTGCCCAGCTGTCAAATTGGCGGCTATTGATCTCAAAGGACGGCTGGGCAGCTACATTTTGTAAACCTGGGCTAGGGACAAGAAATTAATATACCAATTATTTAGATAAAACTTAACTTATAACAATGATCAATGATCAAAAAATGTGAAATGGGGCTTGCTTCGTTTTTTTCAAATACCTGTTAAGCCAAATGATATTTATTTTAATCTGCGAAGCACTCTTCATGTATCATAAATGAAAATAGTCATAGACATACAGCTGTTTGTAATAAAGGGTTGTGTTTAATGGTAAATTCTCGCTGCATGCATGTATTGTCTAAATTAATTCTCACCACTGAATAGGACATTCTTCAAACTTTATCTTTTGATCTATATATCCCTTTCACTGGCATACAAAATCACCCTTCGCACAAAACTCCTCATTTTCTGCCTTACATATATTATTTTGGGTAAATCATTGAATAATTGGTTGCAGGAAGAAAAAAAAAAACTCATCTTCAGTATCTGGGTGATTATAATGTCCCAAATTACAATATCCTAAAACACATTTTGCTAACATATATTTTGTTACTTGATGTCCTTTTTTTAATATCTATACCCCTCTTTTTTTTTGCAATGTTTATTCGGTATACAGTCTTTCACACGTGACTAATAAACTGCTACTTGAAAGATTGACGGTCATGTGTAAGCTTAGTGATTCCACATAACAGGTTTGACAGCTTTGCCCTATTGTAATAATAATAATAATAATAATAATAATAATAATAATAATAATAATAATAATAATAATTATAATTACATATTTATCTAGTATAGGTGAACTTGTATGATAACAAACAATTCCACGGGAAATAAAGAAACTCCTATTCTTTGTTGAATTCGTATCTAAAAAAGTTTACTTACAGGGGTCATATAGACAGAGTTATTTAATGCTCCAGAAGTGTGTAATTTAACTATGTTTTTTGTTTTTCTTATTTATCCAGTGCTTTAACCTTTCCTACCTGCAACGATACAACTGTGCACTATAATAAAGTAAATTCAGTTAGGTCCAACATCCATTTAAAGCAACAGAGAATTATTGACTAACATTCTTTGACTTGATCTACCTTTTTACTTAACCAAAATAAAAAGTGTTTCATATATCTATATCTCATATCTGTGTACCTTGAGTTAACTATATTTTCTTTTCCTATTTGTTATAGCATGTAGTTTATTATGTTTATTATTGTCATTGTCATTTATGCTTCAATTCAGAAATAATATTACTGTATTTCATGGATTTTTGTAATAAACAAAGCATATTTTGGTATTTCAAAATTTGATTTTTTCCAACATTAAGTTTATCATGTACAATTACGGCCTTTGTCATTTATTATATATTTCCTTGATTAATTATTGTACTCCATATATTTATATTTATATTTAAGTTACAAATGGTCTGCAAATTGATAGAACACAGTTTGGTGGCGTCCAAAATAGCTCAACTACTCATGCCTTAGTTGAATTAACTCATAAATAACTAGGAGGACTTGAACCATCCCCCACAACAAAGTCTTATGCTCAGGTGTTATTCTTAGATTTTGCTAAAGCCTTCGACAGGATTGATCGCAATATCTTAATGAAAAAATTAGATATCCAAGGGGTACCAGACTTTGTAAGACGGATTTATTCCTTCCTTTGCGAAAGGTGGCAACGACTAAAATGCAGTAGCTTTAAATCTGATTGGGTTCAGCTAGTGGGAGGAGTGCCTCATGGCACGAAATTAGGTCCCATCCTTTTCCTTGCAATGATCAATGACCTGAAAACTTGTTGTTCAGACATTAAGTTTGTTGACGATACCTCTATTTACGAAATTTGCAAATTTGGCAATTTGGCTGACTGGGTAAAGCAAAACAAGATGAAACTTAATGTAAGGAAGACTAAGTCGATGGACATAAATTTTACCAAAAACTGTAATCTTACAATACCAACATTGGAAATAGATGGTGAACGTGTAGAAAAAGTCAAAGAGTTTAAGATACTTGGTGTTATTTTAACCCCAGACCTTAAGTGGGCTGAACACATCCAAACCATGTGTGCTAAGGCATGTTTAAAGCTATCTTATCTCAGACAGCTAAAGAGGGCAAAACTGGACATACAAGCTTTATTAACTATTTACCAGTCTGTAATAAGATCAGTTTTAGAAAATGCATGTCCAGTGTCGGGACCAGGTCTTACTGCTGAGCAATCTGAATGTCTAGAGTCAGTTTGAGAGAGAACCTTAGGGATTATATGTCCTGGTCTCACTTATGATGATGCCTGAAAAGTTTGTAACATCGACACCCTAGACAAACGTAGACATTTGCTGTATCAGAGGTTTTATACAAATTTACAAATTTGTGGAAAGTTGGGCCATTTATTGCCTAAAAGAAACGCCCGCCCTTTACGAAACAACACCAAATTCTTGCAACCAAAAGTGAAGACAAAAAGTTTTAGAAATGTCTTTATTAATGATTGCCTCTTTAACTTTTAGTAATTTATGAACGCCTTTTTAATTTGTAGTATTTTAGGAATAATTTATTGTTTTATAATTTAAAGCTTATTGTCAATTGTCTTTTAAATATTATTTGTACAACTTCAACCTTAGGGTTGCAATTTTACCTAATAAATTATTATTATTATTTAAAATATATTTGTGTTTCAAAATGTTACCATTTTCCTAACATTAATTCTGACTACTTAGTGTTGTTCGTACATATTCTCATCCCATATCATTAATGTTGTACTAAGTAAGTCATACCTACAATCCATTCTTTATCTTATTTATGTTCAGTCAAAGCCTAAGTGAAAGGAAGCTGAAATGGGGAAATAGCAAAAGCCATGGATGAAATGAGTGACTCTGAAGGAGAAATGGATGATTTTGGTAAGTTTTGTGACTTAATGTTTTTCCAAGAGCTGCCTCTTAAGCAGCACGATTAGATTCCCGTAATTACAATGCACTGATCTTATGTGCCAATGCAGTGGGTGTTTTAATATGAACTGTTAGGTACTTTTTAAAAAAAAGGAATATTGTGATGAACTACGGTTTTGCAATAGGGTATAATAATAATAATAATAATAATAATAATAATAATAATAATAATTATTATTATTATTATTATTATTATTATTATTATTTACAATCTTAAATATTTAAAATGCCCAAATGACGATACAAGGGCAAATTTAATTTGACATAGATAAATAAGAAGCTTAAACAACAAGATAGTACAAGGTAAATTTACACACCAGTCAAATCAGATATAGCTTGTAAAAATCAATTGCATGCATAAAAGTTAAAATTGCATCAACTGTGTGCTGCAGCTACCCTGAGTGTCAGGGCACAGTAAAAACTATGCTGTTAACTATTCATACCTTGTCATGGGATCGCTTTTACTAGCCTTGAGGACAGCGACCATGTTCGGTTTTCATCAATCAAATAGAACTGCTCCGCGGTGAATCCCAGTTTAATGTCATTAGTCCAAAATGAAACGTAAAACAAATTAAGATTTGCTTTATTTCATTTTATTTACTGTATATAAGGTGTAAATTGGAAAGTAAATAATATATTTTAAAACAAAATAGATATACCAGATGTTTTGTATTTTTTGCTTATCAAAAAACATTTGTTCCTGGAGATAAAAACACAATACATGTGCTTGTCGTGTGCCAAGTTTGACAGCTACATTGTATGCCCGTTACCAATAGCTATACCAATATTTGTATAAAGCAAAGTTGCTTGTGTCGTGGCATTGGCATTCGATAGCAATATATTTTTAGTTAAAACTCCAAACTCCGCGTCAGCCACTTTGCTTCTTGTCTCGTCTGCACGGGTAACGTCAGCGCAAGGCGGGAAAGGCAGCTCCAGGCGGAAAAACTTATGACGTGCGAGACTTTTGACTTCCAAATATGGAGCTCTCAGGCGGATACAGCTGTGACGTACGAGACTTGTGACTTCCAAATATGGAAGCACCCCAGGCAAATTTTTGCCAAAGTACGCCCACAGCTTGACGCTAGTGGCTAGCGTTTGATATTGCTGATATGGGTTATATATGAAATCAAGATCAAGCTGGCAATACTGAAATCTAGAACCTAGGGTAGCTGCAGCAGGGAGACAGTGTAAATGTCTTAAAACTGGTGTAATATGATTGTTGTGTCATTTAAAAGGCACGCTGAAATATTTGGAATCTGCTGTATTTTTTTCATCTGTTCCCCGCAGCAGCAACCGAGTAGAGAGTTGCAGTAATATAAAACCGATGTTACCATCCTATGTATAACTGTTGCTGCAGAGATTTTATCCAAGTAGTTTTGACTGGCAACGATGCTTTTTATGTTGAAAAATATTGATGATGATGTGGGACAAGAGTTTTGAAGAAATAACATTTCATTTTATGAAGTTTTATATATGACAAAGATCCGAAATCAGGAAGGTGTATTCTAAGACCCCATTTCCAGAGATTAGATCGATCTACTTTAGATCGACCTAACTCCCTGGGGGTTCACGCTAAATAGCTGTCAGCCGAGCGGACACGAAAGTTAATTACCCCCTTACAGCTTGTAGTAGGCGGGACTGACATTTAAGCCGGATTATCTGACAGTAATCTAGTGAGACTCCCCGCTGGGATAGATCGATCTAAAAGCTCTGGGAATACAGTTTAAGTGTATGAGAATGGCCCATAAAATAGGATCTATTTTACTTTCCATAAAAAAAATTATAATATAATTGCAAAATTAAACAAGACGTACAGCATCTGAGATCAAACGCCCGTTTGTTTCTTTGATTTCCGATACTTGTTTGCTAAGTTCGCTGCCAAAGAGCAGTGTTGTGACTGGAGCACTATCACTAAGCAGCTGTTTGTACTCCGGGTTAATAACTGACCTGAACAGCACCCTGCGTCTCGTATCCAGTCTGTGGGAACTGTCAGCGATTAGGGCTATTGCCTCAGACACAAGCTCCTTTGTCTGCTCTGACGATGGAGTGTCACCTTTCCTCTTTTCGGCTGTAATAAAACAGTTCATCAAAGTGACCAAATTCGTGAGGCCTTTGATCAGAGGTTTTTGTACGCGCTGTTGCATGACATCTTCAGTTTTGACATCGTTAGGTGCCTTGTTAAATATTTCCTCATTTACACGGACTAAATCGAGTCGCGGGCAGTTACGCGGTGGCAGGCACTTATCAAGAGCAGCTTCTCTTTCATCTTTGCCCATGCCATATTCGAGCAATTCCGTTATGGTTTCGGAATATTGCTCGTCAATGCTCGGCGCAGTTTTCTCACGTTTATTAACGTACTGCGAAAGGAGACTCAGGGTGCTGCAGCTCTGCAGTTCCTTTCCCGCTCCTGTGTTGTCACCCGTGACGTTGCTCTGGGCGTTTGGTTTCATGTTGGTTTCATGTTACAGAGCTATATGCCTTCTCTTACGGGGAGGCTCTGGTTCTTCTCCGTCACGGTCACTTACCTCTCAGAAAGGGGCAAAGTAGGGTTTAAAATGATCCCCCTCTTCGTCCGTATAGGCGTCATAAGCTGATTTCAGCTCGTTCACTATGGGACATATATGGGTCATAGCCTTCGTCAGAGAACTCAGTTGGACTTTAATGTCCCTCAACGTTTTGGCCGTGTCCCTTTTCTCTGCCATATATGGGTACTTCTGCATGTGCCCGCGCCGGAATTTCCAGCTTTTTCTTTAAGGACGTATGGCACAGCAATAATGTCAGACTATTCGTCTGAAGAGGAGTAAGGCATTGTCTTTCCCTCCTCTCTTCCCCGCGTGCTGGAGGCACGTTTGCAGATACAGGAATTTCCAGTTTGTCGTGTCTGAGCATTTCCCCCCTGGACTTCTCGTCCATGGAGACGATTGGCATTGCCAATTGCGTCTCAGACTTATGATAGTTATCTTTTCTCTCTGTCCCTTGTTATGTCTATCGTTATCGTGGTCAGGGAATTGCCTGTATGTTGAAGATGGCTACGCAAGTGAACTCATGATGCGCATGCGCAATCTCGTTTGATCTCAGTACTGTACATGAGTAGGTAGAATCAACTTACAGGTAGGACCGTTTGCCCTATAAAATACAAATATTTTTGGGGCTCTTCAGCTGGCCTCGAATCCGACGCCAAGGAGAGGGGGTCCAAGGGTCGGCTTCGCATCCAAGGCCGTTTTAGTGGTAAAATACAATAGAATGTATTTCTATGCGTTGTGTACAATGTGTACAGCATATGCGGTTCATTTTAAAAAGTCCTCAGTGCCGGGAACCGCATATACGCGGTTTCTGTGTTTACATGCTTGTACTGCCCCCTGTCTTTTGTAACAATTCATGCTTCTATCACAAGACTAACTTAATGTTAGTTTTTTTGTTTACTACCGGCTTTTGAAAGACTTTTAGCGACAATAAGATAATTAAAAAGCGGTTTATTTCAATCATTGTCGAGGCGCTGTGAAGTCATAATGGCGGCGAAAAGTCAGCAGAAGTTATGGGTTGAGAAATGTTTTAGATTTGTTAGAAAATTCAGACTTCAGGGAAGAGTCCTTGATAGATTTTGATACTCCGATAACTTCAAAAATGATGTACCTTTGCCTAGTATGAGTTGTCAGAGAGCGGATTCGGACGTGGGGCTTGATTTATGAAAAACGCTGATGATACTAACGGCAGTAACCAAGCAGAAGACAATAGTAATTGGAATGGCTATATTGCTGATAAAATGACTGTAACCGTGGCAAGTCAGGCTAAATGTTGCGTTGTGTGCTGCATCAACATGTCTTTTCCTGCTTGTGCATAAATACAAATGTCATATGTTACGTTGTACTGCATCAACATGTCTTTTCCTGCTTATGTCTAAGTACAAATGACATATGTTTACTTGTGTGTTACATCAACACGTCTTTTCCTGCTTGTGTATAAATACAGATGTAATATGTTTACTAGTGCGCTGTATCAACATATCTTTTCCTGCTTGTGTATTAGTACAAATGCCACGTTTACTTGTATTTTTATGATGCAATTTTCATCCACGAAAGTGTAATGTTTGTAACAGCTCTCAATATTCTTTATTTACGAGCCCGAGTGTACTCTGTGTGTGAACATGGCAGAAACAAGAAACGAATGTCTTTTAATAATTTACAAATAAATAAAATGAACTTAATGCAGAACTGAACAAACTTAGAAAAAATTAACCCTCAAGTGACCGAGTGGGGTCATTTACGACCCCAGCCATATGATTTAATGTGCCATCTCTTTATTTTTTACTCGAATTTTCTTTCCTTGCATGAGTTTGTCAGTCTACTATTCCTACACACTTTCACAGTTTTTTGTAGGGATCAACCAATTAGTGGGGCGTATACATCAAAAACTCTTGTGGGGTCATTTATGACCCCAAAGAGAAGCATTTGTTTTTACATATTAGTTTTTAAATTTTATTCAAATGTTTTGCCCACGCAACACTGACAGGAAAATGTCACATGCATGTGCTTCATGCAACCAGCCAGTGTGCCCAAAACATAGGCACAAATAAGTGGTTTGTGAGGATTGTGCTTGAAGTTTTACTAATAGTGCATCGCTGAATCTAATTTCAGTAGCTTTGTTGGAACTTGTTCTGATAACTGGGTCTCTCATTTTGACGGTTACAATTTTTGGGTATTTCGGAAATCTAAATAATTCTGTCAATATCATATTATACATATATTAACAAATTGTTTGTGTGGATTTTGTTTTATACACAGATGTGGTAGTAACATACATGTAGGTTGATTGAATGTGTTCTGAGTAGTATGACTTCCTTACCAACATTAGGGTATTCCCTACATAGCAAGTCAGCTAATTATTCTTATTGAAGTTAGCAGGATGCTATCTCAACATAAATCAAAATATTCTTACTCAAAGTAATTTTGTAATGAACTTTTTTCATTAAGTATGGCAAATTAAAAGAGAAATATTTCTGCAAGTGGAAACTGACAAGGACTGTCTAAATACCGGTGTAATGTTGTTCTTAAAATCTGTGCTTGGTTATTTCATGCAATAAAAGTATTATTACCAAATACTCATTACATTAGATCATTATAAAATACTTGTCTTAAATCCTGGGAGTAGTATGGGTGTGATAAAGCCTCAACAGCCTTTTAAAATAAGGATCCCTGTGCAGAGCACAATGGGGTCTTAGATGACCCCACTTGGTCATTTCAGTCAGTAAAATAGCTCGGTCTCTTGAGGGTTAAATGAATAACATAATTGAACTAAAGATACTTACTAAATTTCTAAACTAAACAAGGATGAAAATAAATGATAAGCACTGAAATGATCAAACTAAACTTAGAGAAATACAAAATCTAAACACAAAGAAAATGAAAAGTAAACCAATCAAGTCTATCATACCTGTGTGTGAACATGGCAGAAACAAGAAACGAATGTGCCGCGAAACAAAGAGGGGCGTGTTTTATATAGAAACGAAGACACACGGACACAAACGATAAGTCACGAACACACTTCTCTACAACCACAATCATACATCATACATACACATGTTACATCCTCTCCCGCCAACAACAAATGGTTTCCACACCATTTACAAAACGACAAGGGAACATCAATTTTTTCCATTTTATTAGTTTTTTCTGTACAATATTTACAAAAAAAATAAAATAAATATTCTATATGCTAATTAAAACACCCAGTTGCTATCATTATACCAAACTGGTTTTCTTCTACTTCTCTTTGGACGATATGATGAGTCGATTTTTCTCCTCTGTTCCTCACGTAACTCTCCTTCCTCTAATGGCAGTGCGTAAATTGGCAAGAGCATATTACGATGAACCGTTTTGGTTTTCCCAACACCGTCTTCTCTCTTTATTGTAAAAACCGGAATGTCTTTATTCGGTTGTGATGAGACAATATACACCTCTTTCTGCCAACGGTCAGCGAGTTTGTGCTTCCCAGTAAAAGCTACATTACGCAAAAGAACACGATCTCCAGTCGTCACTACACTTCCTCTTGATTTATTATCGAAATGTTTCTTCTGCTTTCTCTGTGCTTTTTCAATATGCTCAGCTGCTAATCGATATGAATCGCTCAACCTCTGTTTCAAATCATCGACATACTGACAGTGGGAGGAATTTTGGACATTTTCTGGAAAAGAATCTAGAAGCAAATCAACTGGCAGTCTAGGATGTCTGCCGAACATCAGGTAATAAGGAGAAAAATTGCTTGAAGTATTACGGGTACAATTGTAGGCGTGCACAAGCGAGCCAATATGTTTCTTCCAACTTTTCTTTTGAGTTGGATCTAGCGTTCCCAACATATCTAAAAGTGTTCTATTCATTCTTTCACATTGGCCGTTTCCCATTGGGTGGTATGGTGTTGTTCTGGATTTTTTTATTCCCGCCAATTGACACAGCTCATTTATTATCTTTCCTTCAAAATTTCGGCCTTGATCAGTATGAATACGACTGGGAAAGCCATAATGCACCACAAAATTGTAGTTAGACAGCTCGGCCACCCATCGTTGACCTGTGGAATCCAATTTTGCAGACGTTAGCACATATGTCAAAGGGTTGTTATCTGTTCTGACTGTAAAAGAATTTCCATACAGGTAATCAGAAAATTTTTCTGTGACGGCCCATTTTAACGCTAAAAATTCCAATTTATGAATGGAATAATTCTTTTCACTTTGTCTCAAACCTCTACTTGCGTATGCAATTACCCTGTTTTGACCTTCCTGATTCTGGTAAAGCACAGCACCCAGACCGACTCTACTGGCATCCACCCGCAATTCAAATGGTTTGGAGAAATCTGCAAATGCTAAGATGGGTGATTTAGTACATGCATCTATTAACTTTTCAAATGCATTCTGGTGTTCTGGAAGCCAATTGAAATTCTGTTGAGATTTTCTAGACTTTTTATTCACTTGGTTCTTTGTGAGTTCATGCAATGGCCGAGCTATTTTACTGAAATTTTCAATGAAACGACGGTAATATCCTACAAACCCTATGAAAGAAAGCACATCTTGTACACACTTTGGAACAGGCCAAGACTTCAAAACCTCAATCTTTGCTGGATCAGTTTGTACTCCATCTTTGGAAACAATGTGTCCAAGGTATTGGATTTTCCGCTGAAATAAACGGCATTTATTAGGTTTGAGTTTCAACCCATGATCTTGCAATCGTCTCAGCACATCTCTCAGCTTGGTTACATGTTCCTCATACGTTTTGCTGAAAACTATAATATCATCCAAGTAAATTAAACAATTTACTAGATTTAAATCCCCCATGCAACTCTCAAGCAGCCTTTGAAATGTCATAGGCGCATTACAACACCCATACGGCATGCGTACACACTCATAAAAACCTAAAGGACCAACCTTAAATGCTGTTTTTGGTATGTCAGACTCCTCAATCTCTACTTGCCAATATGCAGACTTCAGATCCAACACGCTGAACCACGAAGCACCATGTAGAAGATCTAGTGTTTCGTCAATTCTCGGCAAGGCGTAAGAATCTTTGATTGTTTTAGCATTTAGCTTCCGAAGATCAATGCAGAAGCGTAGTGAGCCATCTTTTTTTCTCACTAGAACAACACCAGAGGAATATGGGCTTAAAGATTTTCTTATAACACCAAGATCCAGCATCTGTGCTATGTGATCTCTAACCTCAGCAAACATTGAAGGAGGAATGTGACAATGTTTTGACTGAAATGGGACATCGTCTACAAGATTGATTTTGTGTTTAACCAAAGAACATTTTCCTAAATCAAAGTCATGTAGAGAAAACGCCTTTTTGTGTTCAAGTAACAACTGATTCACCTCAGACACTTGATTTTCGTCAAGATTTTCCTTTAAGATCTCAGTGAACTGTTCAGCAAAGGATATAGAACCAGAAGTATCACCTTCAACAGAATGTGATGAAGATTTTGAAGCAGGTACTATAGAAGCCTGAGAAAGCTTACAGAGTTTTGATCCATTGGGAATAGCAATGTTATGGTTGGAAAAATTAGTAATTTCCACTGCAATCTTTTGAGTTGATAAACCAGGCTGCACCACATGCACACTAGGAGAAAGTATCAACCCACCTGGTAGAGCAGATTCTGAAATTTCCTCAGTCATGGCTACAAGACGTTGACATGATACTACTCTCGACAAGCCGTTAATCAATACCTTCTCACCTTTAGGCACTACAATTGTCTTGGTAGCGCAGACGTTACCCAATATTTCAGTGGCATTCTGTAAATAACTCTGGTTTTTTAGAGTTTTTAGGACCAACTTCAAAGGCATTGGTAATTCGCCATTTCCCATTCTACTGACACCAATATAAAGAGACAGGATGTTTGTTCCAAGAAGAAGTGGAGTTTTGGCATGGTATTCCGTGTCTGGAACTACAAGAAAAAGACAGTCATGTTCAGTAGAGTCATCCAACTCGGACAGTTTCACAGATGCTTCTACATATCCAAGATATGAAATTGCATTGCCACAAGCTGATTCTAATTTTATGATGTTATTGAGTGGTTGAATTTCTAAATCAAAGGACTTTGCACAAGAAGAAGATACTGTACTCACAACCGAACCAGTATCTAGCAACGCCTTCACTTCCTTACCCTGAAAAACAACTGGTAACTCATTAGCATTACCTACAAGATGTTTCACTACTGATTTTGGGCATTTCGAGACAGAGCCTGCCTGTTGCCCTGCTCGACAGGCTGATTTTCGTTTAAATGGTTTTGAGAAGGACAATTTATTTGTCGGTGTCCTTGATTTCCACAATGCCAACATCTACCGGTAAAACGTACCTGTTGAAACCTTCGCGGTTGAGATGAATTCTGTCGACTCTGTGTACTTAATTGACTCTCAAGCACACTCATTCTTTCTTTTAGGGAATGTACTACCTCTAATAACTTGTCAATCTTATCCTCTGCCTCAGAAGAAGATTGTTGAACTTTACATGTAAGGGGAGATCTTCCTTGTTCTTCTAATTCAATTGTTCGCGCTTCCACCAAAAGCTCATCAAAAGTTGCCCCGCTGTCATATCTGTGTCTCAACAATTGTCTCACTGAAGAAGAATAAAGACCATTGTAGAATTTCAATCTCAACATAGACTTAGCACCATCTTCAGAAACAGCAGGAGGTTTTTTGAGAGTAAGTTTGGAAACCATATCTTCAAGTCTACAAGCCCAAGCTGCTACACTTTCAGCTTTTGTCTGATTAGAAGCGTAAAACTGTTGTAAAATAATCCCTGAAGATAGAACATCACCATAGACATGATCAAATTTTGTCAAAATGTCATTCACATCAACTATCTCGCCTAGATTATACAACGTTTCTGCAGCTGGACCCTTCAATGAACGTCTAATTGCTTGTAATAATACTGAATCTGAGTACAGTTTATCTCTATATAGGGCTCTTACCTCATAAGACCACTGGCGGTAAGTTGCATCTTTAGAGTCATTTAACCCTGAAAACAAAGGTAACCTAGGGGGGTGGGTATATGACACAAGTTCAGGCACACTTGTTGCACATCTCTCACGCACACCCTCCACTCGAGGACTCTGACTAAATTTGACCCCAGAATTCGGCGTTTGAGGAAGACGCCTCCTTTTTGGTGTTGAAACTTTTGGAAAAGTTTTCTCATGTCTTGTAGAAGTAGAATTAGAAGTGGAGGTAGGTGTAAGTGCGGACTGAAGAGCGTCCACCACCTGAGACACCTCCTTCAAGGACATGTTCTTAAAACTGGAAATCACGTCAACTACCGATAAATCGCGATTTGTCTCTAAAAGCGAAAGTATATCTTTCTCAGCTGTTTTGGAAACTCTTCTTATTTCCA
>NW_019775644.1:0-102773 GCF_001039355.2 Lingula anatina | reverse complement strand
CCGTGACCACAACGACAATACCTTCACCAAGTTTAATGATATGTGACTACAACAACAAAATGTCACAAACTTAAATTAAAATTCTAAATGAAAGCAAAAATAAAAAGCAGTTAATTAATCCCACAGCATTCTAACAGCAATGTCAAACTAATATCACAACGCCTTAATAATTGGACATGTGTGTTGACACGCATATACAGATTCAATGTTACTGACAAAGTTTACTACCAATTTTAATACTACTGCTGGTGACAAAATGATAATATCAAAACTCAAATGTCTCTGTACTAATATCACTACAGCAGTATGAATGAATATATGACAATGCAATAGAAAGAAACTACTGGCAATTATATAACGAGCCACTAATAACTCTAATAAACAACAGCAGAGATTAACTTCACTTAGCTTCGGCCTTCAACCAAAGACTGATATCAAAATTCAACCAAATCTGTTTACTCAGCCGACCCACTACGTTTACTACTTAACCAAGAAATATAACAATCCCTGTGTAATTATGGGTGAAGTGCAGAATATTCTACCTGAACACTACAGAAAACTAACAATTACTGTAATGTTAAGCTGCACATCCTAAAAATATTTAGTCTGAATAAGAAAACCTCTCTAATTAGACTTAAATCACAGTCTCTATTTACATCTAACTGCTAAATCTAGCGAAATATTGATTATAGAAAAATACGGGTAACAAATATTTACAAGAATATATACAGTAGATCTACAATAGATTGTTTTACACAGTCTGTTACTCACAGTTCATTCCCGCGGGATTCAAATTATACAGTCCCGACAGCTAAAACAGCGTCCTTTAATGCAAGTTTCAGTAGTCGCGGGGTTTCACCACATGAGACAGCTTGCGGAACCCGGTCACGCCTTCCAAGCTCCAGTTACTAGCAGTTCGCCAGCGGGGTCAATACACGTTGCGTAATACGTGAACGTGGTGGGCGTTGTCCCTTTACAGTCTCGTAGACATCGGAACTGGACTCCACTTGCCGTAACAATTACACACTCTGCTTACACTTCTGTCGTATGCCGACTCGAATGCCTCGTCAGAGCTTTGTTGACATCGTTCACGTCCATGCAGATAGCCAGGTTCTCATTCTCTCATTGACAATGATCTGATTGGCATCATCAGTGATGTGGGCAGTCTTCCACTATCCCAATCTAGTCACACGATTGAGTTTACTCGGGTCCCTGTTCGGGCGCCAAAAATGTAACAGCTCTCAATATACTTTATTTACGAACCCGAGTGTACTCTGTGTGTAAACATGGCAGAAACAAGAAACGAATGTCATTTAATAATTTACAAATAAATAAAATGAACTTAATGCAGAACTGAACAAACTTAGAAAAAATTAAATGAATAACATAATTGAACTAAAGATACTTACTAAATTTCTAAACTAAACAAGGATGAAAATAAATGATAAGCAATGAAATGATCAAACTAAACTTAGAGAAATACAAAATCTAAACACAAAGAAAATGAATAGTAAACCAATCAAGTCTATCATACCTGTGTGTAAACATGGCAGAAACAAGAAACGAATGTGCCGCGAAACAAAGAGGGGCGTGTTTTATATAGAAACGAAGACACACGGACACAAACGATAAGTCACGAACACACTTCTCTACAACCACAATCATACATCATACATACACATGTTACATTACTTTATACATTTTGAGCTGTACATTGCATCCTATTAGTTTCTTTAAATTCTATTCTACGATTCTAGCTAGTCATAAGTTAAAGATTTAACAAATGAATAAATGATACAGTGTTTTTATTGAATGCTCTGAAGATGACATCAGAAAGTTAGTGTAGATCAGTTTTCAATGAGAAGTCAATGATAATTATTTGCATGCAATTATTAAGTCAATATTAAATATGAAACATGCTAGGTTTCTATTCACTTTCATAACAATAAGATAACAGAACTATAGCAGCAATTGAAAATGTTGTTCTGTCAAGGCTTCTTTGATTTTTTTCATCATTTACTTCCTTTAAATATAATGCACTTAAAATGGCACCTTTTTTTATTGTGCACAAATATATATCCCTAAATGCCATATATGACCTTACAACAAAGTTAGGCCTTAGTTACTAATGAGCAAAAAAATAATAAGGCTACACTTTTAATTGTTATATTCTCAAAGTATATACTACATTACAAGTCAACACCAGCTCTTGCACGCTCAAATTCTTTCACTTTATCTTCAATATTTGCAAAATACTTCATTCTGGATAATAAAATTTTAGCTTGTGCAAAATCATTTTGTCTAAAAGCAAATGACAATTCCTTCACAAGGTTATCTTTATTGTTTTTATTCTCCTGTTTAATTTGTTCTACCTCTTTAGCGTCATCTGATTCCAAGATCCTCTCATTAATTTCCATGACTTCCATTAAGAATTCTGGTTCCATGTCAATGCTGTCCTCTTCAATAGATATGCCTTCCAATTCCAGGATATATAAACCCCTAGAGAGGGGATGGAGCAGAGTGAAGTAAGCTTTGTTGATGAGTGATGCCTGCTGTTCTGATATTGTTCTTTCTTCCTGGAAATATTAAATGTACATGAGCAAAAGACTTTTATACATCAAAAGATTGACTTTTCCATATATGTATTATTTAATATGCCACATTAAAACCCACTGACATATGGAGTAATTACAATCTTTAAATTCCAATTTTGTGTTTCAAGTTTCAAAGATTTTCATTTATTGAAATGGGAGGCAAACTAATTATTATAGTAATAGTAAAAAAAATCTAGACTAAAAGACTACTTATTTGGGTAGGGCAGAGCTCGTTGGTTAATGAAAACATGCTAGTCATTTTTATTGCCCAATTAAGTTCTTGTGTTCCCTAATTACTAGCATGGCATTCATGGCATTCATGAACAATCACATGCTAAAATACTATCAGATTGTCATTTCCAATATCTTTTTTTTTAAATAAAATAAAAGAATATAAAAGGAAGTTATCAGCACAGGAAAAAAGCTGTTTTTATCAGTTTCTATGCTAAGCCTTGGAAGACAGGAAAAAAAGGTATTAAGTCAATCTTATGTATTAACAGATTTTTGTTAATTTATATGTTGTTTATCAATGAATTTGTATACAGTCTATGAAATTAATGACTTGGCTGTACTAATTTAATTTGTTGCAAAGGAAATTAATAATCAAACACATCCATTTGCATAATGGCCAACTTGCAACAGATTTCTGTGAAATCCTATCAGGTGAATAGTAACTTGAATGTACATGAACTAACTTAATGTTTGGTTGCAAAGGTAAATTATAATAAAACACCTCTATTTGCACAAGAAACGACTTACAACAGATTTTTGTGAAAACTTATCGGGGTGAATAAGTCTTTGAAGATTTCTGTAAATCTTGCTCATTCTAACTGTATCAATATCAAAGGATTTTGCTATGCCCATGATTTGGAAAAACGTCAATTGTTCAAGAGGGTGCTGTATGACCCCGCAGTCTTCGTATGTGCAGAAGAAAAGATCCTCTTTTGGGTTAACAATTTTATGACAACGCCAGCATGGTCTTTCGAGATTGTCTAATTTCTCTTTTTGCTGACGATCCTCATCTTGATTGCACGAATTATGTTGCAGCCAGCGGCTTCTTGAAAATCCTCTCACTGCACTTGCATTAGTGACAATACTACCAAACGGAAATTGCAAGTTTAAATGTGCACAGTTCACGCTTGGAGCGGCATGAGAGTACTTTTCAGATTTGGCAGAGACAAGAAAACGTGAGTATTTGCAGCTTTGTTGTGCAACCGTGCGACCGCATCGACACAAAATGGTCGTCGCCATTTTGTACTCTCGCAGTTAGTCATGTGACACATGATAAAGATAGCTAAAAGATTATTTATTCTCATGTTTAAACATTCAAAACAATTACGAAAATTATATTTTTACATTAAAAAGCTTGATAATTATAAGAAAAAAAGATTAACAAGATTAAGAAAATAGAAATGTTATTCAACTGATGGCCATCTCTCGAGATAGATCGAGATTGACCTTGACTTCCAACGTACATGTGTGTTGACAAGAGTCAGTGGTGCACAAAGATAGGTAAGTATTAACTGTTATACTTTTACTCTTGTGAATGCAAATATTTCTGATTGATATTCAGTTTATTGTAATCTGTAGTACATGGAAAATAACCTTTGACAAAGATCTATCTTAAATTTGACTGCACTCTCTCAGTCGGCGCTTATTTTTGCAATGGTACTGCAATTACCCGTTTTCACTTTTCACAGCCACGGCACAGGTACATGTAACTGTAACCTGTAAGGTCGAACATTGAGGCAATATAAGCACTAGCAGTGTTACATTTTTAGCACTCTTATTTGGGGTTCCTTATAAGCACTATATGTGTTTATGTACGAAAGGCACAGATGCACTTACTAACTGTTAAATGATGGTCACCAGTAAGTTACTGAGTAAGCGCGCTTACAGCCATATACACTGTAGCAACACATCTAAACATAGTCACTTTTCTTTCTTATTTAGGATATGTTGCAGTTTTTCTTGGTCAGAAAATTCGGAATTCACTCTCTTTTACAGCATTGTAAAGTTAGCAAACATTTTTTTCAGTATAAGGTATCCACAGAAGAGATGAGCCGAAAGCAGACACCTAGTGATTTTCTGAAGCAAATTATAGGCCGACCTGTAGTGGTGAAACTTAACTCTGGAGTTGATTACAGAGGTATGTCTGTTTATGTGTTCATATGCTAAGATGTTTTCTTCTTGTAATTTGTACAAGTTTGGTTTCATTCTAGGTTTTTCAGTTAAATGACTCAAACGGTATATTCTGTTCAGTCTCTTGGTTATTTGGACAATTTCTGTTTGGTATAAATGAGAAGAAACTTTTTTTTAAATTTTAGGTGTTTTAGCATGTCTCGATGGATATATGAACATAGCATTAGAACAAACAGAAGAATATGTAAATGGACAACTAAAGAATAAATATGGAGATGCATTTATAAGAGGAAATAATGGTGAGTAGTGTTTCCACCTGCAGCAGGTTATTCAGGTACATGAAATATCTGGACATTTAGATTAGATAAATACGAAATAGGCCAGTAGAAAAGAAATAATCTTATTTTTTAGTAGGGTTAATTTTATTTCTTTGTATTCTTTTAAGTATAAATATCGAGATATTATTTTCAAATTGAAATTACACATTTAATTGAAATCAGTCTTTATAAAAAAAAAACTTTTTATTTATAAATATATGATGACATATTTCTTGTTGCAGTTTTATATATCAGCACACAAAAGAGACGAGGCTAGGAAAGATATTTGTCCCGAGGAACACGGTGTCCCGATTTTCTTGACAGGAGAATGTAAACAAGAGAGGCATCTATTCTGATCTCAACAACAGAAATGTACATCAGAAGAGACAATTTTATTGCAGGCATATTGTTGTCATTGACTTCAGCCTAGGCCTGCTATGTAGATTGATTGATTGATATTCGTGGCTTCGAATATCAGCAAGCAGAGGACTTACTAAAATGTACAGTTAAGCTTTGGATCTGTAAAGCTCAGGATGGCTCTTTCCTTCATAATAAAGTGACTTTGTGTTGGAGAACATGTTTTGATATAGGAAACATTACTTATAGTGAAGGCTATAGAAGACTGCCTTGTTTAAAAAAATGTTATTACTGCTCTTACAACATGCTTAATATTTTTTAGAACACACACATTCACAGTATTTTTTAAATTTCACCTCTTGATGTCTTTAGTTTATTATAAAGAAATGTATTGATATATTTATATTCTTTAGTCATTAAATTTCACAGAACTGATGCCATATTACCACCTTTCAATTGATGATTGATATTCAGGTATTGCAGTGGTCACAGTAAATACTGTGAGATTCTTTACAAGATTTGAATGATAGCTGTAAATATTTGTAATATAAAAAAAAATAAATAAAATAAAACTTCAATTCTTGAAACTGCAGGGAGGCCACCCTTTTGAGCATTGCTTTATAATTTGAAATTTGTCCACATTTTCTAATTTTTGTACTTTCTTGTGATCCGAATCCGTTCTCGAGTTATAATTAAACTATGTCAACAGGACAGCAAAGGTATCAAACGGACTTATATGTAAAAACAGATAAAAGCAGTGATGACATTAAAAAGTCTGAAAATTAACAATCCACTGCCTCAACCTAAATGCTAATGCCACAGGTCATTTTTACTTTTCGAAATTGCGGTTTCAAGTCCGAGCCTGTGCTAAATGTAACCAATTCCTCTGTACAACCTAGTGTCAAAAAATTACCCAAGGTCAGCTTGGTTTAGTTTTAGTTTGCCAAATTTGAGATGAGCACAGAAAATATTTTTATTTAAAATATTTTCTCATCACTCAAAAAGCAAATCCACTTTTATATATGTACATTCTGGAAAACAAAATACTAGATTCATATAGAAATACCGAACAAATTAGATAAGGTAATAAATTTGCTCAGATTGTACTGCAGATTGGAATTACTAAGTGATGGTAAACAACTGAACAACAGCATAGTTACAGTAAATTTATATTTCCTTTTGTATAGATATACAACTATGTTACAAATGGCTTAATTGTCTTTTCATTTCACATTCAAAAGCAGGCAGCAACCTATGCCTAACCAAATGAACTGTGCAATATGTCTAAAGCCTGCATACCACAAAGATCAAGTCGGAATTTTCTACCATAAAACAGAATCTTAAAACATTTGTCCACCATATTTGTTTCTCACAGAAAAACAAATATTACAAAACGTCCCCTAAAAAGTGTAGAAGTTCTTTGTTTCTTTTTAAATAATACTACAAACTTAACTTTACAATGCCACTTAGTACATTATTCAAATGTAATTTAAATAACATGCCCGTTAAAATTCCTCTATAGGCTCAAACTGACTGCCGCTTTGGCACATACCACTTTCCTGAACCTTTTAATTAAGCATTAGAGAGCAATAAATTTCTTTGTTAGTCTAGATATCCATGGTTTTCAATATTACAACTTGTGTCTAACTGTAACATTTTCACAATATCATTAGCATGAGCCAAGTATACAGGTGCATTATTACACTGCTTTACATGTAAAACTACAAATAAAACTCACCCTACCAGAGGGCGTTTATAGTCAGGAGACTTGCAATAAATATAACCAAGCACTTCCACACAACTTGACCTCTTAGCAAAAAGTGGGAACAGACACCTAATGAACAACTATAATGAGCAGGCTCAATATTGAATGGTACACAAGTAACATTTGCACTGTTGCTTATCAACTGGCAGCTTTTAATTCTCAAGTTTAGCTATAACACACACAATTATTCAATGCATTTGAAGTCATGCTCTTTGCATTCAGTAACATCTGCTGCACTTATAAATATATTCTCCAAGATATTTGTCTAACATTATTAATCAAATGTTAATTTTTTTTTAAGTGGATGCAACATAAAACAAGTATAACTTCCATCAACTTTTTCTGAAATGCAATGTATACAGACCATGCATTAAAGGAAGGGAAAAAACAGGAAGATAAATTGCACATTCTCTCCTTACTGCAAGCTGCCTCATTTGAACATTTCATCATCGGAACTGCTTTACATCTCTTTTTTTTTCCCATTCTTTTCACAAGTCCAGAGGTATTGCAGCAAGTGGTGCTGCCACTGCTTTTTGTTGGCAAAGCACAGCATCACAGTAGCATTTTGGTTAGATCCAAATTGGTCAACACAGCCAAATATCTTGAAGGTCAGGGTGCCCCACCACATGCATTAATTACCATGAACACCTAAGAACCAAAATAAACAAAACAACAACAGGTGAGACAGCAGTCAAACTTAAAAGCTTTTGAAGTTAAATGAAAAAAAAAAATACAAAAATACATTACAAAAAAGTATATGACAGGCAGGTTATAAAATATGAAGGTTATAAAATAAGACATCTACATAAAAAGAGGCTCACAAAGGTTTGGACTTAACCAAAGTGAACAACATTCCACAGCAACTTTTTGCGTCAGTGTACCACACACAATTGCAAACAAACATACAACACTGATAAATGCACTAAGCCATCTGTAACCTACATGCTTCATTTAAACTATCAAATCTGGTACAGTTAAATTATCACAGCTTGTTATTAGACACTGCAAGTTAAAATATACAACTGAGCATCACTGGCATTGCAAAGCATGATTTTTAAAGAAAGCCCATCACCAAAGGACATGTTTCTATTGCATTTAATGCGAAGGCAGATGTTATCTCAGTTACCATATCTTTTCTATAAGGGGTGAAAAGCAGTTCATCTGAAATGTTTTAGTTTTAACAACAATAATCCAAGTTTGCAGCATTAAAAGTTCAGATCACCCATCTAGGACGCTGATGTCACCGATTACTGCCACAAAAGTTTCCTTTTCTAATTTTCTACCTAAATTGTTCCATTTTCCAATAACCTATCTACATTTCACAGCCCATGTTTCACCTTGTCTAGATAGTTGTAAAATGCAGTTAAGTTCACAAAGCATCACAACCTAAATTAATGAACATGAGCTCTCCCGTGGCAGTAACATGGGGTCATCCCATGGATCATACCTATCTGGGGTACCCTGGGCATTTCACAACATTCACACTTGTCCAGTGCTGGGTGGTTCAGGAAAGTGCACGCGGAGCAGCTCCATTGTGCTTCTTCCTCTTCCTGCTGAGCCTGCTGTGGCTGTGTTACCAAAGGTGTTGTAGGGGAGGGTATTGAGCTTGAGGAAGGGGGAACGACTGATGGAGCCTCACCTGGAATAAGAAACGGGGACAACTTCAACATTTGTGACATAAAATGACAATAACATGAAATATATTATATATCAGAGGAAAGTAATTTTGTTTTTTAAGTATCTTTTCCAATATACTTTCACACTACTTCAAAACCAGCAATGATCAAGTAGTAAATTTGTTATCCTTCGAAAGTGCATAATAGTGACTTTACTTATAGGCAGCCTCCTTATATCCGACTGCACTCTAGACAGAGCTGTGTGTTGGGTCTGATGAGCAAAAGGACCTTGGGGACCAGTGCTGCCCATATTTCCATAGAAATTCTGCTGTTCAACAGGATCAACAATACCAAGTGGAACTAGAGAAATGAAAAGAAAACCCTCATCTTAATTGCATATTTGACAATTTCTTCCATAAATTTGAGATTTTGTGTCATTAATTTTCAAAATTATCATTCTTACAAGAAATGCTATGCCAGTTCAGGGAGGATATCACACTCTGAGAGATTCCCTGGCAATGAGTAAAGAAATAAACTTGGTGAAATGCGTGATTTCCATAAAAATTACAAGCTGCAGACAGTCATCACTGACATTTTTTTCTTTTGCAGTTGGAATATAATATTAATGGTTTTAACCTTGATGTATGTCTATTTCTCTTGCATAAACTTCCACATCTATTTGCATTTTTCTGTTCTGTTCTCTGAGTTTGGATAAATCATCAAACTAAAAAATAAATACATACATTATGGAACATCAAGAGTACTGTTCACTTGCTTCATTTTATCACTTCTATCTTCTACACTATCTATATGAGAAAAATTTTAGCACATACAGAAGATCAGAGTTTGATAGTCGCTAAAAAAATCCATTAGTGCATATATATCAGTGAGGAGGAATAGTCTTCCACCACTTGAAATGCCTTGTTAATCTCAAGTTTTAATTAATACTTACAGTTGGGAAACTGTTTCTTCTAGCCCTACTTCGCTGTTTTTGTAAATTGGTTTCCATATTGTCAATCTCTTTTCTCAAACAGATCAACCGCTGCTGAAGTGGTTCTAATTCTTTTTCTAATCTCTGGTGTCTAGCCTTCTGATGCAGAACTAAGGCTAAAAACATGAAAATAAGTATTTTTCTCACAAAAATCAAACCAAATATCATTTAACAGATACTCCATCAATTCTTAATATCTGGCATCAATGTTCAGAAAACAGTGTTTTGATGTGTGCACAAAAGTTGCCAAAATCTCTTCATTCTCTTACCTTGAAGATATCCATCTTCCGGTGAACTCTGTTGTCTGTTAAAGAGGTTCTCCCCCGGCGGTCCCCCAACAGGTGAAGGTATAGGCTGCAGAGGAGTGTGTGGAATACTAGCTGCTTCACTATGAGTCAATACAAAAGGGTTTTTTGATTGTGATGGTTCTGGCATCCCATAGCCTGGTGAAGGGAATGGTGGCGTGCTGCCATGTGATCCTTGGGGTTGCCCAGTGGGCGTTGATGATCTTGAGCCTGAACCATGAGCTTGAGGCATCACTCCTGGGAAATTCTGGTAGAAGTATGGTGGTGTTGAAGGAGTGCTAGAGTGTGAACTTGGTGCACTTCTATTCGCTCCACTCGTGTTTAATGGATCCACATAAAATGGAGTCTGATAAGAATGTTGGTTTCCTGGGCTAGAAACATTAACCTGTAAGGGTTCTAAGTAAGTCTGAGAAGGATTATAGATGCTCCCTTGTGAGGAGGTTGCACTTTGATGAGATGGGGAGTTGGGACTAAAGTGTCTTTGATCTGGCAAGCCAGTAAAATTTGAAGTCTGTGGCCCTAGAAAATTTGAACTAGGTGAATAATAGGGCATACTGACTGGTCCTTGCTGCCCAGCAGTACCCTGTGCACCCTGTGAATACCATGAACCAGGGTACTGCATTCTTGGAAAAGCACCTTGGTTATAAACATTTCCATACATGCCCTGTTGTGAGGGCGGTATAGGGGGATATGGCTGAAGTCCACCTGCAAATGGATTATAGGTTTGAGGCATAACTGGAGCAGTCTTGTGCCCCAACTGTGAAGAGCTGTGGCTGTATGGCACTGCAGCCTGTCTATTTAATGCACTTGTCCCAAAAGCTCCCGGTGTGCTATTCATGTGTGTGTAATTACGCTGGGGACTTCCAGTGGCACCCACACCAGAAGATGAAACACTCACTGGTGACTGCGACCTATTGCCATCCATGTCATACTGCAAATGCACAGCACTTGCACTTGGTGAGTATCTAACAGAGGGGCCTGGGGACTGAGTTCTACTGTTATTCTCCGCATTTAAATGAGGCATACTTATACTCTGCATGATACGTTGAGGAGTTTGAGTTGTAGTTGTAGTAGTTGTTTGAGTAGGCAGTGGCTGCTTTGATACAAAAACGTAACTCCCACTTCCAGTACTGGAGGACGATCCACTTCTAGATCTGTGTTCCTCTTCTATATATAATTCTTGAATGTTATTTTCAATTCCCTCCCCATACAGAGCTCTTTGGCTTTCCTTATCCAGCTGCTCAATGCATCTTTCTCTATTGTTCCTGTTCTGTAATGGAAAACAAAAAGTCAAAATAGACATGTGGCGAAAATATGCTTGTGAATGAAATACTTGTCATCCTTCATCATGTACAGTTATTGGTTTCACTGACATACTTAAATCACATGTCCGTACCTATATCGTTCTTCCGGGATCAATCCATCCCTTTTATGAATTGGAGAGATAGATAACTATGTCAATTGATGACTAGAAGAGGGTGCAGTTTTAAAGCTCTTTTATCGTTGATTGAGTGATTTATTTGGTTTATGCCTTGGCTTGTTGAATTTACTTGAGTTATATAAGAAAATAATTGTAGAGGTGGTTTATATGCAATATAGAGAATCCAGGCTTGTTTCATAAATAACTTTTAAAGACCCACAATAAAACTATAAATGGAGGAGTGATACACATTTCTTGTTCTAAACCCATCAAGTTGATCCCTTTTTCTTACACCCAACCCTCATTCCTAAGAAAATGATCTATAGACAAAATCTGTACAGGCAACATACAATGCAATTTATAATTAAGTTTATACCTGCTTCATATATGATGTCACGACACTGTCCGAGACCTCAGGGTATCTCTGTTTCAGTTCATGGAAAAGGTGCATGTTGAGTGGCACAGCTGAGGATGCCATGTTGTTGTTATATCAGCCCTCAGCCATTCTTCACACCACAGCATACACCTGAGGACAAAAAGCAAACTCATTAGTATTTAAAGGTTCAAGAATGTAACAAGGTGGTTCCTTCTCATGCACTAAAAACCTGAAAAAAAAAAATGACATAAAACAAATGCTATACACTCCCTTCTGTCTATTTTAGTCAACAAAAGTATTTGCTTTTTTTTAAGAAAGTCCCTTCTTATTCTGTATGCATTGATCATGAATGCCTATCAAACCAACAGCTGACTTCCCTGAAACCGTACCATGTGCATTAGTACACACAGAATGAGTCACTGTGAAGGTAACTAGTGTCAATGGCAGGTAGCTGCTGTCATTGTGCTTCCTTGTTTACACATGGAAAGATTATATGCTGACCTCATACCACAGTGTGGCAATAATCACAACATTATTACTACACCAAATATAGGAAATGCCTAACAGCAAAGATCAGCATCGGGTGACCAAAATCGACCCAATACCAATAAATATATCTTTAAAAAATAAACCAACAGGCACCTCAGTGATGTAATAGCATTTTGGGTGATGGTTCAATGATGACAGATTATTACCTCCGCCAAGGAGATTATGTTTTCACCCCTGTTTGTTTGTCCGTCTGTCATCAACATAACTCAAAAAGTTATGGATCGATTTTGATGAAATTTTCAGGAACTGTCAGAAGAGGGCCAAGGAAGAAATGATTAGTTTTCGGTGGTGATCCGGATCAATAATCAATCAATAATAAAAAAACTAAGTTATGGACCCATTTTGATGAAATTTTCAGGAACTGTCAGAAGTGGGCCAAGGAACACATGATTAGTTTTTGGTGGTGATCCGTATCAATAACCAATCAATAATCAATATTCAAAAGTATCGAAAATTTAGGGGTGGATGGAGACTTTGCTGCCTTGGCAGAGGTCTGCGCTCTCCGAGTGCTTTTCTAGTTACCTATAATTCAACAAAATAATTCACAATATCATAAGGAAGATAAAGAGACAGTCACTTCTGCAAACTATTAGTAAGCTTATTAATGCAAGTCTTATGCCCCATTCCCAATGAAACTATCTTTCTATGTAGATCGATCCAACTCAGTGGGGACTCTCTCTAAATGCAATCAGATCAACAGATAAACATGCCTCCTCCTGGTGTTGAGTAAAATACAGAAAAGCTGGTAATTTTTTAAGTATGTTGCAAACAAGAGGAGACATGTTAATCTACTTACATTCAGGGAGAGCTCCAGGGGAATTCGATCGATCTAAATAAAACTAAATAAAACTGTTTTCCCAGAAATAACAAAATCACATCCAAATCAATACCAAAATGGATTAGAAGAGACATTGCATTGTTTTTCAAACAAAACCTTGCAAAGTTTTACAAATACACAAGACTGACAAAACTAATTCTAGATGTGAACAGAACAGCAAAGTTTAAAATTTATAAACCTTCACATTCTTTTTTCAAAATTAATAGTTTTAATTTAGGACTTCTTCGAAGCAGTGACAGATAATTTAAAACTGACGAACCAACCATTTAAGGGCATTTCTGATTTAGTCTACCATTTAATACAGCATATGTCTAGTTGATCATTTTAAGTGTTTGCAGCTTACATATTTAAAGTATATGAAATACATACTTACGCAGTGTTTAAAAATGCAATATGTACAGAAAGATAACAGATCTCTGACATTGAAAAGCAGTTTTATAATAACCACTTGTGAAACACTTGTTTGGGGATTTTGATAACTGATCACATGATAAAATCATCACATGACTACAAATCTCCAGACAGGGAGCACGACAGATCTAGTTACCTATATAGCACATGGTTCGTGCTAAGCACTAACATAAACATCCATATTTCAAAACAAGTCTAAGAGAAAATCTTTGTGCTGTACCCCTCCACATTCTTTGAAAATCTCAGAGTTAGAAGTGACCACTTCCAATTCAAAGAACTCAGACTCTAGAAGCATAAAGCAGTGATTTTTCTTCAATCAACAACTACTGTCTAGTATTGAAATTGTTTTATAAATCTGCAATATTTCAAAGCCTACCTAGAGCATTTTTGGGCACAACACAGCTGATGGACCTTCTTTCTGTGTAGACTAGATACAATAAATACCACATAACACTGTTATTTTAATACTGAGGACAAACAGTTCCAATGACCAAGTGGACTTTGTGTCAGAAAGTATATAATTTGAATAACTGAAAACATTACAAATCTTAAAAAATATATGAACTTTAAAATCAGATGTTTGAAATCAAATGTATAACTTCAACATAAAACTCAAAGCAGGCAGTTGACATAAAAACCCATGTAATCTCTGAGATGTTAGTAACACGATATATGCAAGCTGTATTGCAGGGCTCCACATACAATTGGCAATACTTGTCCAGTGCAAGTAATTTCTGCGGTTGGGCAAATAGAATTTAAGTGGTACTTGCCCACAATTGCAAGTGACTTGCTAATGAAATACTTCCAGAGCACCTCACTGAAGTTCTCTGGTACCTCAAGAAAAGCTGATAAAAACATTTTATTTGTATGTCACCTGATATTCCAGAGTTCTCCACACAGTGTCTCTCCACACTTTCTATCTTGCCACATTATATGAACAAACTTTCATGCTTTCATTTCAGTATATTATATAATATACTTATATCAAGTTCTGTTGCCAGTTTGCCAACAAGACAGCCATAAGTACTGATATAGTAAATATAATATCTATGGGGCCATTTAGAACAGATGATCCGAGTACTAACAGATCCACCGACTTAATATGGCCAACACCACTTCAAAAGTTATGCCGCTTATTCCATGATGGTCTCCACGTCCTTGCAGGGGCCTAGCAATTAAGCCTCAGAGCCAAGATTTAATCTGTTGAATGGCGCGTGTGGAGGCAGGGAGACCATCGGGAATCAGCGGCATTGCTTTTGAAGTGTGATCGGCCATATTTAGTCAGTGGATCATTTAGTACTTGGATCATCTATTCTGAATAGCCCCTTTTAACCCCTTGGGTGATGGCATTTGTACTTCACTTACTTTACAGGTTTGACAAAAGACAATACATATTGCATACATATTACATCTAAAGACACAGTTTCGCAGACATCTAGACAGTTTGGTCAAACTAAATATATCAGCACATTCCAGGAGTTTCCTCTGGTGGATTTGGTGTATAGGGAGTCCAAAATCTGAATCTGCAATTTGGTTATCACTTTACAACTTAAACAAGCTCAAGATATCAACCCAAAAATCTTATAAGCTGCCTTTAGGAATATAGGCAGTGTTTTGAGGCTTACAGCCGTCCATATGATGGCTGGACGGCTTTCTGGAGAAAGCCTTGGTACGCACACTATTTAATCATATTTGCCTCCCCCCCCCCCCCTCTGCCCGTTTTTTTTTTAATTTGATTTTGGATTAGGGCAAGTAAATTTTTAGACCTAGTTTGTATCAAACCCTGATACAGTACTCTGTCCATATCAAAAAGAAAAATCCAAGTCTTTATTTAACTTAGCATATTTTGATTTGATTTGAGTAACATAATTTACAGACCATGCTTAGGAATAATAATTAACATATACCCATTTCAATGCATCATGCCTAAACAACCGTCTTGGACATTTCTTACCTTGAATACTTATCGTATTTCAAATTTTCTGAAGTTGTAATTCAGCATGACACTTGAACAGATATTCAATAACTGTTTAGAACTACAAGAATGAACCAGTTGGATCAACGGATATAACTGATGTCTGTGATTTTGTAGGTATAAATATCAACAAATCTCATTTGCGACTTCACAAAATATAATTAATCAAAACTTCTGCAAAAACCTACTGTTACAATGATTTCCCTTGATAGTTGTGTGGAGTTTTGATATAAGTGACAATCAAATCAAACTTCCACACTGAATTATGTGGATTAATATCATATAAAATTTAGCAGATACCTTATGTTTGCATAGTAAATTATGAATTAAATAGCTTTTATGTATCACTATCACTTTATCTATCAAATGGCCCAACATTCTTAACACCATTATTTTTAAGTTATTTCACACTAGGTTTATAACAAATGCATTAACATGATCATAAAAACCACACACTTTTGAGAATCATAATAACATTAACAACTGGCATCATTAGTACACAATATCAATGCCTTTCACTTTCAACCACACAAGTGGATTGAAAAGATACACTCCATGGGAAATACTAATAATTGCATCAATGCCACTTGAAATATTGAAATGGTAACATCAAGCTCTTTTGATGAGAAAGCTTGGGCATAATATCAGCTTAAAGTTTAGGTGCATTCAACCGGTGGACTTAAAACATGGTCAACGAGTATGTGCAAATACCGCTGGGGACAGTGGGGTGTTCGCAAAATCATAACAAAATACTACCACCCATGCTGTTACTCAAGTGGTTGCAATTCAATAACAATTAAGCTGTTAAATGTCTGTGACTAACAATTTTCACTTACCATATGCATCGCTTATCAGTCTATCCTATGCAAATAATTAATTCGGGACACAATTCAGAATAACCTTTTAACATCCTAAAATTCTCTATTATGGCGCCTTCAGAAGCTACTGCGCATGTGCAACATTTCTCGTGATACCCTTCCCATAATGCAACTAACAACACTACAAAAATGACACATTTTGAGCGTTTCCTATTGTGAAAATTTGTATTTACTAAATAGTGTATAAAATAGCAAGACTTCAACATCGCAAATAGCCCAACAGAGTACGTGACATGACTTTCCCCCCTTAGCTAATTGACAACAACACACGCATGCGCAAAGCACTTCAGTTTAAAGCGGCCATATTCAAATTACTCTGTGGTAGAGAAGTGTTATATGAAGGTAAAATAATGCATTGTTTTAAGTGTTTTTTAATATTGTCATAATAAACTTTCACAAATGAGTTCACAAATGAGGAAATGTGTATGAAATCAATTTGTGTTTTGCTATTCTACATGCTTGTAGTCGTTCTGCTTCGATCAGAAATAACGTTAGAAGCAAGTTGATTGTAAATGTAAAGTTCGAGTTGATCCAAGTTTATGGCCCCATCGTTAGCTTATGTATAATTCAAATATATACATATAAATATATTTTTATATATATGCGTTTATTATTACTAGCATCAAATTGTCTTAAGGTATTAAATAGTTTCTGATTTTGCCAATCGTAAGAAAACAATTATACAGAGTTCAATGAGTGACTGATTGTTTTGAATTCATAATTGGAATTGGACTTAAATTTTATGATTTCTATATCATCAAAAGCATCATTGATATATAAGTACCTTACCTTATCTCATCCAGTTTGTGGCATGTGTTTTCATTGCAGTCTGTAGTATTTACTCTATTTATGTTTTTTTTTTAGTTTTATAATTCACCTGTTATATATTAGGTATATATGTCTCAGACATATGTCACTGATTATATTTTTTAAAATTATTTTCATAAAGTTATTACTTATATTTAGCATGAGGCGTTCAAGTGCTAGCAGCAGTGGGCGACTCTCCCTGGCCCCTCTGAGGGTAAAGAATGAGGGTCCTATACCAAGTGGAAGTGGGCGCCTCTCCACGGGAAGCACGCGGTCATCAGTTGGGGGCAGGACATCGGTGGGATCTGCCATTGGGGGAGGAAGAAATTCTGTTGGGAGCAGAAAATCTATGCTTCCTAGGTACAACCAATCATCAAACAGCATGGCTACAGCAGCCAAAAAAAGGTATGTTAATTTTCTCAGGGATTGGAAATGAAAATAATTTTTGTGTTATTTGCTTTGTTGTGAAGGCCAGAATATACTGTTAAGGATCCTGAGGAAATCACTGTATTTTCTTCACCTTTTTCATCATTTCTCTTCTGTCAAACTTTTTTCTTCTTTTATTGTATCATCATTTATCCCAAATAACGGTGATAATACCACACATGCTGAAATTGTTTGTCTTATCACTCATGGCCAAAAAATTTTAGTAGTAGAAAATTGTGTATAGTCTGTCCAAGTGAGTGGCAACAACAGGGGCAATCATAAATAGTGGTGGGTTCACACGGACAACTCACCATGAATGGAGATCAAAATACAGAGATGGACATTTACTGCAAAACTTTGTTTCTTTCCTTTATTCAATTAAATGTCTTGATGTTTTAAAAAGTTTGCAGCATGACTGTAATGCACATTTTTCTTCTCTTTTTAATTAGATACAAAACATTAAGAAAGTGAATTCAGATTCAATTGGAAAATATGTTGCAGGGTGAAAATAATTTGAAATTACTAATTTTCATTTATTGTTGTTGAGTTATAATGAGTTAGTTTTCTTAATTGAGCTAAATTGTCATAAATCAGCTTTTTCCTCCTCTTCATTATCTTTATGGTTTTCATAGACGGTCAAGTGGATATGGGCGCACTTACGGGGAGCATGGTATGGTGAAAGACCCGAGACCTAATTCTGACAAGGTTTACAAGGAGAGAAGCATTAAACTTTTACTTGAAGTAAGTATTTATTTATTTATTTATTTTTTTTTTTTGTCCTTTGGTATGCACAGAGACGGGCTAAGATGCAAAAGATGTAAGATTGTCATTGTTGTTAAATTAACATACATGGTTCACAAAAACTTTGCAACGACAATTACTACAAATGATTATCTTATTGTTGTTCTTTAAATGACTAAGAAAGTATTTCTTGGATGGGTCTGTACACATTTTTTTCCTTTTTCAGTTTTTGCTGGAGAAGGGTTTTCCTCATAACATAAACAAAAAGGTGTTGCTCTACCCAACGAGCAAGGATTTCTTCAGGATATTTGAGGTTAGTTCCATAATTAAATGAATGGTAGTTATTTGATAGAGGTTAAAAGTATTTAGTTTCTTCAGTCTTACAGTGATGCTAATAACCTTGTCAACTCGCTTAAACCATCCCTGATAGAACCTTCTAATCTGCACCATCTTTCTGTATACAGCAACAGTCACAAAGTCATTCTATTATCTGGTTTTTAGGGTACCATATGGCACATGATATTGATAACTGGCACTGAAGTCTTAACAGTAGGATTTTTTTTTTTTTTTGCATATAAGGATAGTAATAATTGTATAAAAATGTTTGAAGAAGTCCATAGCGCTGGTGTTTAAATTTGACTAAAACTTGATGTCCTGCAATTTTTTTGTTTCAGTTTCTGTTTTCATTTATTGAACCAAAATATCAAGTAGGTCCCAAGCCTGAAGAAGAGATTCCTAAGCTT
The DNA here is from genome assembly GCF_001039355.2 of Lingula anatina. The sequence goes on along the minus strand of NW_019775644.1, from coordinate 83,522 downwards.
TTCAAACTGATGGGATATCCATTCCCCATCTCGAAATCCAACATGTTTTCCATTGGCTCCCCTCACACATGGCCCACCCTTCTTGGAGCACTCCGTTTTCTAATGGAAATTGTAAAGGTATGAATTTTAATTGACAATTGTTGCACTTTTCAGATGTAAGATTCCTTTATTTATTTATTTTTCTCTTTGCTCCTTTATTGTGTGATGTACATTTAGATGTTATTTTAAAGAAAAAAGAAATAATGATTATAAAAAATAATCATTATAAGAAACAGCCTTGTCATGGGTATAGTGCTTCATTAATAATCACTGACAACGTTTGTATTCCATAGGGATGTTTGAATTTTTCAGACATTTTTTAATTGATGTTTTTCTGTTCATTCTCTTTCAGTATGCTTTTAACGTAGACACAGATGCTGTTCTCTTTCCACCAAGAGATGATGAATTTGATTCCATCCCAGAATCAAAGGTGATAAGACTAGCACTGTTATTATATTAGGGAGAAAATGAATTAAGGCCTAGCCAGTATTTAACTTTAATATAAGTTAATTATAAAGAATACTCAACTCTTAGTTCAGTTTTGTTTAGCTTATGAAATACGAAGACAGTTCCCCAAAGTTCTTATAATAGTTTGTAGCCATAGAGACAACACAGTTTTGCTGTCTATTTCAGATTCTTTTTAACTATATGGAAGAGGGATATGCTGCCTTTTTGAATGGTGCAGATACATTTGAACATTTGGATGAGGAATTGGCAAGAAATCTAAGTAAGTGTGCTAATTACTTAGAAGATCAGAAACAGTCTGCAAATAAAATGATATGGATTCTTTCAGTAAGATAATTATTGCCTAGTTATATTTGTAAAATTACAGAAATTCATCATTTTTTAAAGACAACATGTTGAGATTTTGCCAAATTCTTCTTCTTTTTTTTTTTCTCTTTCACTGATGTATACGGCATAACCTAACTGTCATGTTCTTGAACAAAATTTGATAATTCTCGAAGAACAATAAAACAACTGTTTGTTGTGACCTTGCAACTTTATAATTTTTAGGGCAGAAAACCGAGGGCATAAGTGGTGGTCTAGATCAGTTAGTTTCAGAGAACAATATTCTAACAAGAGAGCTGACAGACTTGCAGAATGAACCTGTGAGATTCAATAATTTTCTTTTAATAAAAAAATGAAATTGAAGCTACTTGTCACAGTAATGTTCCTTTGCTAATATTTATAATAATCTTATCAACTTAATGGTTATTTTAGTACTCAAGTTGTCAACAAAAATAATAAGATTATTTTTCTACTGATGCAGATCTATCTTTTATGTTATGTTTAATTTTGAATATTAGGATCGCTTGGTCGAGTTGAGGGAAAAACATCACACAATCACAGCAGACGAGCGCAAATTTCAGGCTTATTTGGAAAACCTAGAAAAACACAAGCATTCCTTTGAGAAAAGAATTCAAGAGGTGGATGAAGAGTTCAACACTATGAGTAAGTATATGTGTTATATAAGATGTTTACAAGATTTATATGCTTAGCTATGCAAATCACACCATTCTTCAGTTTGATATAAAATTAAAATCTTTTAAGGAACAAAAACTGTTTTGCATTTTCCAAAATTTTAAGGTTATACATGGAACTAATTTCCATTTTAGCTGCTGAGTATCAAGCAATCCTTGCCAACAACAAGAGGATGAAAGCCATTTTTGATTCCCAAGAATTCTCACCAGCAGACGTGGAAAGAATCAACATGGCCAGGCAAGAGCTGCAGAGGCAGATAGAAAGTATAGAGAAGGATATTGAGGCAATAGAGAGGCAGATTTGGGATGAAGAAATAAACATAGGAAAAATCCAGCAAAATGTATGTACTTTCAGTAATATCTTTAATACCTTTTATAACAAAGTCTTGTTTTAGGTATGAATGAATTACCTGAAATTGAATCAAATTTGTGGATGAAATGTATAAGATATGTAAAGAAAGTTTAATTTTGACTTTGTACTTAATATTACTTAATATTACTATTGCAGACAGAAGCCAAATGCCAGGAATACAACAAGAAAGCCACCATGCTGAAACTTATTCCCCCTTCTGCAGAGAATGCACATGGAAGGGACTATGAGATGAGAGTTAATTTCCATTCTGGAAGCATTGACTTCATTGGAGCTATAAAAGTATGTGTGCTGTTGATATGTCCATTTCTCAATGCTATTTATATTGGCATAAGTGTCATTTTCAAATTTGGGGAAAGCTACATAAGTAAGGCAAAAGAAATTTTATTTTGAAATTTCTTCCAGTTGATTTTAAAATAAAAGAGTGAGATCAGAAGTTGATTGCGGTGGTTTTTGTATGAAAGGAGGGATGTATCAAACACAATTTGTCAGTAGGCAGATATGTTTTTACAAACTATTCAATTTCAACAATCAGAATAGTTAATCCTTTTTTTCCATTTTTCAGCCAGCTTTGGTTCAGATGAAGAAACAATGCAATGAAAAGGTCCATGAAATGGAGGCCAGAAGGATTGGAGAAATGGAAGGCTTAGATCAAGTGAGATTTTTTTCTTTACTTAAGAGCTTCTACATCGAAAAGTATTATATCAAAGAACATCATCTACCCAATAAAATTTCATGTTTCACACAAGATTTATACGTACTGTCACAGTGAAATTTATCTTGCTGAGAGTTTACAAGTAGTCTGAAGCAATAGCTATATTTTTAGACAAATTTCAAAGAAACAGATGTGACCCTGTGCATATTCCTTTTTAGGTAACGGAAATGGTATCTGATAAAGGGGAAGAAATTTCCAAACTTGAAAGTAAACATAAAAGAGCAGAAGAGGAACTGGAATGCAAAAAGGAGGTGAGATTTGAAATTTGGGATTGACATTGGTAAATTAAATAAAAATGCTTTCACTCCTCTCACAGAACTCTGTGATTTCCATACATTTACAGATGACATGAGATAGCAATGTATTAAGTTTAATAATCTTATAAGCTGAGTAAATGTTTTCCAAATAAAAATGTTTGCATATAAATCATAGAAATATGTAAGTTTAACAAAACAGCCCAGATTAAAATTTTACTGGTTTCTTTTCAGGCAATGCAAAGAGAGTGTCAAAAACTACAAGCAGAGACTGATGCCATCCAGGCAGAAATTACAGAAATGCGACGCTCTTCACAAATGAGTGTGCAAGAAGCACAGAAAGAACTCCAGCAGTTACATAAACGGTGGGTTGCAGTGCCAAGTTACATAATAAACGGGTTAAATTGCTGCCCCAATTATTCAATGAAACAAATGTTATGCAGATTTCAATATTTTAACCTTTATGCTCAGTACAATCTTCACCTCGTTCATCATTATTTTTTATTATACATTTGACAAATGGAATATAATTATCACAAATGAGGAAAAACAGTGTGCAGTTATCATTTATACCTTTTATCATTAGGTACGAACAAGAAAATGCTGCCTATTTAAGAGACCAAGGAAGGTATGCTGATTCTCTGTTTGAAGCAGCAAGATTGATTGTTGATCACAAGGAGACAATTCAGGTATATCATATTTTTTTTCATTACTAAATGTAAATGGCTATTTGTTATTAATGTTTTCTGTGCTTCAGCTAGAGTGCAAATTCTGGTTGTTTTATCTTTTACATAGCTAACATTATAATTATCAATTTATAACTGAAATACGTTTTGTTAGTGACTTTTGCGCTACGGCTAACAGGGTTATATGGAGGGAGTAAATACAGATATAAATGTTTTGTTGTTTGCATAGCATGATTGCATAGATTGTGATGTGCTATGTAACAATGTGCTAACAACCTTTCTTCTCTTTTCAGGATTACATCAACTTATTCTACTCAGGGGTAGAGAAATCTTACGCAGATCTTCTACAAACTCAATATAGACCAGAATTTACAAAAGATGACTAATAATTTTCAGGTGTGCTAAATGTCTGGGTATTCTGAATTCCCACTCAGTCAGTGTGTAAAAATTAAATGAGCGCTTTTCAAAAGTCATCATAAATTTGAATCTTGAAGTCAAGGGGCAGATACAATTGTAAATAATTATTACCTTTTTTTCTCATTAGTACTTGTGACTTTTCAATTCAAATCAAGACAATTAGTTGAAAGTGAAGATGCATGATTGTGTTCCTAATAGCTGTGAACTGACCATAGGTTCTATACTTGATTAGGTTGACTGCAATCCTTTTAATTATACACTTACATACAGATTTTTTATATGATATGCACATTGTAAAAAGTTACGCCAAATTTGTAGGATGTGAAGATGCTTCTGGTTTGAGATGTATGTGAATAAATATCAGTTTATAGTTTTATGCAGTTTTTACTTTGTTCTTAAAACTGAAGGCTTGGACTAGGCCCAATTGCATTTTGCATTAAATCTGAGGATTACAAGGTAACCACTATATATCAAATTTAATGTTTGAAATTTAGATATTTTGTGAGACATCTTAAAACTTTATATCCCAGATGAATTTAAAAATTACTTTCCAGTCATAATAGATAATTATGCGAGTTGGGTATCAGATTCGGAAATTAGAAGCAAGTTCAACACATGGTAGTTGAAAGAGAAGGGGGGGGGAAGGATAAGATTTTCATGGAACAATGCTATAATAAATGGTGACATTTTTTTAACATACATCAATGAAAATCTAACATATTTAAATCCTTTGCCCCAAATGAAGAGCATGTTTATCATGCAAAACATTAAAATTAATATATATAAAGAAATTAACTCAAAAATAGTCATTTCTTAATAACATATATTTCCTAAAAATACAATATCAATGCTAATATAAACAAGACTACTTGCCTAGTAAAATCACTTTCCTGGCAGTCAAAAGAAAGGAAACATCTTATCCAGTGAGGTTGATATAAATTATTCCTAGAATTTACAAATGCACACAGAAATTATATGTTTTATATCTAATACTGTTTCTGCAACAACAATACTATTACAATAAAAGGCAAAGTGAAAAATGGTGCATACCTGGATGGAGAGATACAGTTCATCATGAGGAAATATTTAATATTATCACAAGGGCAAACTAAAATGTGTCACCATATTACCAATAAAATCTTGTGAGCCTTTGATACTTGGTGTGACAAAAAGTATTTTTTGATGTTTTGTATTTTTTTCTCTCAAAGGAAACGACCCAGGAATAAAATATACCAAGATCCATTTTCTATTCACTCTTTAGGTTGCTGAAGTAATGTTTTCTCATCTCTGTAACATTGTCTCAGTATAAATTGATCTCGGAGGAGCTTGAAGAGAATGTAATAGTTGGCAAACAATATGACGGCTAGTGTCAGAGTGTGGCTCCATTCTGTGCACTGTGTCAGGGTAAAAAACTGGTAGCCAATGAGGAGAGTTGTCAGCAGCAGCAGCCATCCACCAACACGAAGAGGGTGGTAAAAAAGAAACTACATGAAAACAAAGTCTTAATTAATTTGTGAAATACAATATTATTCTAAATTTAAAAAATTAAACTTTGAAAACTCTTGGTCACTGTAAGCTTTTTACTGCAATTGCATTGTTGTTTGCATTGGTAACTTGATGGTTAATAGTTGACATTTTACGTTAGGGAAATTCTCAAAATAAAGTTCAGTCCATTTATATATATTCTATTTGTTCTCATATTGGTACATACATATGACTTTGCCTCGAATGTTCCTTTGCCACATCAAAAGAGAAGTGTGCAAAATCGTTTGCCAACTTACATAAAATCTTGTGTGCATGCTGTTGCCTGGTTCAGCTGTGTTGTTAAATCCTTCAGCTCTAAATAAACCTTTAACATGTTTGACCAGTGCACCTTGATGCCACACCTGAAGTTCTGACCAGCTGAAAAAAACATCCCTTTATTATCACAACCTCAAATTCATGATAGAAATGCTTGGCAAAAGATTCAGCAATTATGAAATTTAAAATCCTTCAGTTTTTTATTAGAATCCTTTACCTTAAATTATTATTATTTTTTGTATAACTTTTTCACCATATTATATAAGACGCACTATAACTTACGGGTTGTATGGCACATGTGCATGTCTGCCCTCCACTTTCTGCCATCGTCCCAGATGCAGGGCACATTTGTGCAGCATGTCTGTGTATTTGGGTGACAAGAAGTGCACCATGAACATGATGAAAGCACTGATCCACACCAGCACGACATGTTGTCCTACCCACCAGGCATCATAATATAATGTGTTCTGAAAATATATATACATAAATATTAATCACCTCTTCAGTCAATTCAGTATATCTGGCACACGACTGCAGCTTCATGGAGAAATGGGTTGCATTTCTCACAGAGGTGACAGTCATACTTTAGACTAAAATTTTTCAGTTTTATTTATCATTATAGGTGTTCGTGTTTAAATTTTGTTTATAGCTGCAAGGAAGTTTGTTTGACTTGAAGCATACACTACCCATACTGATAATACTGATGCTTTCAAGTAAGCAAGCTTGGGAAAAAACGTGCAGTCAAATGACATGAAAAACACTGACAAAACTATTTACACTTCTAAATGCCATTCCAAGTTTTTTTTTTTTTTCATAGTAGACACTATACTGATAATCGATATTACTTTTGTAAAACAATATTGCTCCAGATATTTAACAATGTAAAATAAAATGATACAATGAAGCTATAGCTGTTAAAAGCACTCAAGGGAGATAAAAAATGTTTCAATAATGAAAAAAATAAAAGAGAGAAACAGATGACTAATACGAGTACAACACAGACAACTAACCTATGAAACAGAAAATGGCTTCATGCTACATTGCAATTTCTGTTATTGCATTAATTGATGATGCCCTTTTAAAAACAAGCCCTCAAAAGAAGGTTCAATTACTAGTACAGAAGTTACAAAAAGATTCTTTTGCTTTGTTATAACTCTTTAAAATTTCCCCATTAACTTATCATTTTTAATGGGCATGTAGTTAAAATTTTCACTTTGGACTTCAAACACGACAGACTGTGAACAACAAATGACATAACTCATGATTCTCTTACCCTGGTAGAATGGTAAACAGCAAGGTATACAAACATACTCATCTAAACATTCCTCTCACAACAAAAAATAAGACATTTAGAAGAAGCGAAATGAAACAAATTTACTGACAGTGGAGCTCACTGCATCACAAAAAAAGCAGTAATTCCAGTTTTCACTACAACACCACTCACCCAACAAGTGTCACAGTTGTTTTGGACATGCTAGTGACAGAGTTAGAACAATTTCAATACAGTTTTAGTATCTCCTCAGTTTAAGAATTACATGTACTGCAATATCCTTACAAATATTGTTGCATAGGTGAAATTAGGATTCCAATGATAATCTTTGTGACCTGCAACTCTAACTTGGGTATTCATTTTAGGGGGAAGGGGCATTCTGAGAGACTTCAATGAAATTTATCCAGTATCATTGTTCATAACAAGCCAAAGTCTATATTTCATAGGATAAGTGCTTAACATATACTATATGGTCAAATTCTGAAATTTAAAAGGTAAATTTCAAACATTAACCATCCTGTTAGGCAAAATGATCAACATTTCTCACAATATTAATGATCAACTGAGAACATTTACAATACCTGTGCAAATGATATCGGGACAAAGCCTACATAGTAAGCACATAGCATGGAGTTGAATAGGACTTGCTTCACACGGTTGTTAAAATCTTGCTTAAAACTCTCCACCTCTTCTCTTATAGCCTCTGGCGAAGATGAGCATGTATGTCTGAGCACAATTTCAGAGTTATCTCTATCTCTAGAGCGATGCTTTGGAGAGCTTTTATCTGATACACTTGCAGGCCATACCAGACTTCTGTCAAACAGTGGCTTTACATTTGGTCCAAACAGTATGAAATATATCACCAATCTATAAAAAAATTGGGAAAATATTTGTGTAAGTGTGTTTATCACTCATACATTCTAACATAACAACTAGCTAAGAAAAGCAAATTGTTTCAGAGAATTTATATACACGTATGACTTAACATTCTAATATTACAGTAACAGCTACTGCAGCTAAAAATGGAAAGAATAGTAACCATCTTATAAAGGCAAAGAAAATCATCTACTTACGGATAACACAAGAAAAGACTGTGTAGTAAGGTATGAGTAAGCACCACATGGTAAGCAGCCCAACCAAATAATGACAAGGCACAGCCAGTTACAAGCAGCTTCAGCAATTGCACAAACCAATAGCAGCAAGATTTGCTGGATTTCCCACCATAAACCTTAAGAATAGATTTTAAAATTATTTGCAAGGCAGATATAAAGATTCTACTGTTTGATCACTCATTTAAGTTGGAAATAATAATAAAAGTATGATTCTCTATAGTGTGCTAGATTTTTTAAACATTCTCAAATGAAATACTCATCCTGAGGCTTCGAGAACCATAAAATACTCGCCTCTTTCACCCAGCACCATATCAGTCTTCTAGAAAAAAGTAAGACTAGAAAAAGCACCAAATGGGGGTCAATTAGGTAGAAATTCTGAAAAATTAGAAAAGAAAATATCAATGCCCATGGAAGTTGCTTCTTTACAATCAGATCAAAATATATCTGAACAAATGCTTTTCATATAGAGAGAAATAATTCTTAATATATAAACACTTCAACATCTGCAGTGCAGTTTTCACAAAACTTTATAGAATGACTTCACTCAATTGTTTACTTTAATCAACCACTCTTTTCATCAATAAAAAACTCAATATTTTTACTATTTGTAGATAACCAATAATTTTATGTTCATCTACATGTACATATATGGATCAAATAATTTCAAACCAGGCTATTAGACTGTATGCTATAGTGCTAGCAATGAAATAAATATGAAAAACTTCATAAAAAAGCTAAAACATGATTCTATGTGCTAGTGGACTGTCTGTTTAACACTCACCACAGCATAAGTAGCATGCGAATGTGGCAGCCACCAAACTGTCTTGTATAGATTAATGTACTGCATACACATAGCCACCACACAGTAGACAAACAGTATCAGTTCAAACAGAAGGTTGGAGTCACTTGGAATGTCTGGGATATGAACATGTTTTAGAATGACTTGCTGCTGACTAGCCATATCATCAGTCGGGGTATTTCTGAAAAAGAAAATTCATAAAAATTATCAGTCTCCCAGATCCACCATTAAAGTGAATGCAAGTCTTATAAATGCATGCTGAGTAGTACCTGCAGGTATGAGTCAGTGAGTGCTGCTGCTGTGAATGAGTCAAGAGATTATAGACAAACTATAAGAGTCCTCACAGTGGTTCCACTTAAGTTTTTGGTAGAGAAGAGCTGCTGTTGATTTCTGCTTCATAAATATATAATTATTAAAAGATGAACAATAAAAAATATAATATTTTACTTCATTTGTATAAATAAAAAATGACTACATTAAAAACGTTTATGCTTGTATTCAATGGAAGAGAGGCTAGACAATGATATTAAAAGCACTGGATATCAATTTCATCAATAGATAAATTACAAAAATATCATATGATGCGGAGGCAGCATTGTCTTTCAAACAGGAGCAAGGTGGTTAAAGCTGACGTGTTATTAACATAAAATCATGATCCTTTTAGCATATTCTTTTGGCTGATAAATATCTAAAGATAATAAAACAATTTCTTTATCTTTATAACTATCATTTCCCTTCTTAATGATATAAATAAGTAAGACAAAATACAGACTAAAATGGTTTCTTATAAACACATGTTGAATGTGCAGCCACATTTGCACTGCTACTCTCGTTTAACTGACCCGTTGCTCGTATTGCTCTCAGATTTTGGAGACCGATGCACAAGGTTAGACGCTGCCTGTGATCTAGGGAGAAGTCGTCTTCCACCTGGCATAATTCACCGGCACAGCTGTTATCTTTGTGTCACCCATACACTCAACTTGGAAGAAAATCGATCACAGGAAGTAAATTGTTGATATTCATCAACCCACTAGGTGGTGTTATTTTCAAGAGAATCTTTTTAAATTGTACATTTTAAGTATTTGAAAGCGTTTATATACCCTTGTTGTACTTTTATATATGGTATCTCAGTAAAGAAATAGAACAATAAGCCAACAATATACAACATAAAGACATTATACCCTAATTTTGGCTTGTCTTGACTCCGCGAACCTGGAGGTGAACTTCGTTATCTCTTTAGGTCAAAACTTCGCGGTGTGACTCGACAGAAAGCGTGCCACAGCGTTCTATTTCAGTGTATGATCGGGTTATATAAGCATAAATTATGAACGAGCCGGTGTCAAAAGCTGCAAAGATGTCATCTGTGTTGGATCAGATCAAGGATCACACTGTTGTTGTGGCTGACACGGGCGATTTTGAAGGTGGGTAGTGGTAAATTGTGTTTACACAGTCGGTAGTTCTAAATAGTATTACGTTTAGTGCACTGCGTAAATTATTTAAACGATAAGCCCAACAAGGCAGTTTTTCTGTGGTATTTTGGTATAACAGAATATTCAGGTATCGATGACCAGATAGTTTTTCATAAAATCAAACAGCTTCCAGTCTGCCTGGAGTACATTTTAGACCAATGATTCACTTACTTTCCCTTTAATTTTTTTAAATCGGATTTACATATTACCTGGTTATTACACCTCCTGTTATCAAGAAGTCAGTGTTATGATACTTGCATGTACCTGTGGGTGCTGAACATATAAAATCCATTCTTCTTATTTAGTTAAATAGCTTAAATTCTTATTTGTATAAGAAAAATATTCTCTCATGCAAAAGAAAATATGAAAATAATAATCATGGTGTGATTTTTCCAATTCTTACTTTTTATTTTGAAAAATGTGTAAAAAAAGAAATTTTGCAAAGTTTCGCATCTGAATTATTGTGATGTTAAGGTGGGTTCAGTAATTACCAGTGTAGATTTATGTCCAGCCTGAAAACCTTGCAAGACGTAGTGATGAATAAATGGAATTCATTGTGGAATGAAATCAGTGTTTGCCTCTTAGGAAAATTAGTCGCTGGACCAAAGGTCCAGCCCTCTTGAAAAGTAGCTGGACCAAATATCTGCTGGGTGGGAAAACTTTTCGGCCCATTCTGAAAGTTGTCAACCCCGGGCAGACAGTCCAGCATTAATTTCAAACACTGAATTTCTGTCATTACTTCTTTAACATATCACTTAGGTTCCTGTAATTTTACAATATTTAGGAAAGAAAAGTGNATCAAGAAGTCAGTGTTATGATACTCGCATGTACCTGTGGGTGCTGAATATATAAAATCCATTCTTTTGATTTAGTTAAATAGCTTAAATTCTTATTTGTATAAGAAAAATATTCTCTCATGCAAAAGAAAATATGAAAATAATAATCATGGTGTGATTTTTCCAATTCTTACTTTTTATTTTCAAAAATGTGTAAAAAAAGAAATTTTGCAAAGTTTCGCATCTGAATTATTGTGATGTTAAGGTGGGTTCAGTAATTACCAGTGTAGATTTATGTCCAGCCTGAAAACCTTGCAAGACGTAGTGATGAATAAATGGAATTCATTGTGGAATGAAATCAGTGTTTGCCTCTTAGGAAATTTAGTCGCTGGACCAAAGGTCCAGCCCTCTTGAAAAGTAGCTGGACCAAATATCTGCTGGGTGGGAAAACTTTTCGGCCCATTCTGAAAGTTGTCAACCCCGGGCAGACAGTCCAGCATTAATTTCAAACACAGAATTTCTGTCATTACTTCTTTAACATATCACTTAGGTTCCTGTAATTTTACAATATTTAGAAAAGAAAAGTGTTTTTATTGTTTGCTTGACAAACTTAAAAGTATTTCTTTATACCAGGCAGCTTAAAATCTTGATTTACATAAATTTGCTACATGTACCATAATCATTTTAAAGCAAACTGGTTGTTGATTTATTATATCACCATAAAAGTTATCTCCTTTATTTAGTGATTATCTAAATCTGATGAAAAATTGAAGATAAGCCAAATTGGTAGAGTAAACCAAGAATATGTAGTACTAAAATTGAATTGAAATGTCTCAGTTATTCTAAAAATATCTATGTCTCTGCATATTTATGTCTCTGTTTATTTACACCTGTCAATCATTAGCACAGCATCTTAATTACCATTCAAACTAAAGGTGCATTGTTTACAGGTGTACTTACCAGACTCACCTGAATTCATGCCAGTTGCATAATTTTTTTTTTTTACCATTTAGTGACAAAAATTGACAGGTGCTGTTCAGGAACATGAAAAATAAAACAGTACTTAAGATTTTTATCCTCTCAAATCATCCGTTCTGTCTTTCATTTTATCTCCTGGTACAGACTTCCATTAACTAACCATGCAGGTAAATATTTTATGCTGTCTCCTTTCTTAATATAAGAGGTCATGGCTGGTATTGGAAAATGTAGCCAGAAGGTGTTAAAATATAGAATATGTATATGTACATCTCTTCCCTTTGAAGAACTATTGTAGCGAATATTTATCTTGATTGGTACAACACGTAGTTGTTTTGTTGGGAATCATTTCCTTCATCAGGGACGTTATCACTTGGTTTAATTTGTTTACATTCAATCTCCAATTTTGTTGCTTTCTGATGAAACTTTAGATGAGAGATTTTGTCGTGACATGCAGTTCCATACCCTTATTCAAGGTCAATAGAAAGTCAGTCGAGCATGACGATAGAAATCTCTTGCAATATAAATGGAAAATCATGACAATGTCATGGAGGCTGCATTACAGATGCTGTAAGACTGAGTGATAAAATGGGATTTTCAATTTTCCTATCATTTCCTTACAAATCTTGGTGTGTGATTTTTTTTTCTTTTTGAACAGATATGTTTATATCAAGGAAATATAATTGAATTTTATTGATTTTATAATTACTGAGCATGAACACCAAACATTGTACTTCTTCCATCAGAAAATACTGCATATTTGAGTCACTTTCCTTTTTTTTTCTTGTGCAAAAAATAAATAATAATAATAAAATAAAGATTAATGATAACAAATTTTCATAGGTATTTACTATTTTTTCTTTTGTTTTCAAGTAGCCACAAGATATTAGTTGGTAAAAGTGTATTTATGTTTTTTTAGCAATGAAGAAGTACAAACCTACAGATGCAACAACCAATCCTTCCTTGATCCTGGCTGCTGCGAAGATGGAGCAGTATCAACACCTCATAGATGATGCAGTTCAGTACGCCAAAGCAAAGGGAGGGTATGTCAGTTCTTTTCCTTTTCTTTGCCCAATCTGAATAGATAATACCAAGACAGATTTCACAAGGAAAAGACATGAAAACATCAAAAAATCACTGTAATTGGTGCTCAAGTGTGTTTAAAAAAAACAATATAATATTTTGCTTCTTTGTTGATTTGAATATGGTCTGATAACTCTTGATATACTGGTCAATGACAAAATTACATTTTATTTTAGCTCTTTTGATGATCAGTTGGACTGGGCCATGGACAGATTGTTTGTTAACTTTGGATCAGAAATCCTGAAGATTATCCCTGGAAGAGTTTCCACAGAAGTTGATGCAAGGTATGCCATAGTGATTTACCTTTTCAAATATAATACATAAAAAATATGCTTAAGTGTTTGGAATCTATTTTGATATTTGACCATTATCCACTGTCATGTTTCAACATGTTTGCCATGACCTCAGTAAAGGATTGCAATTGCATAACTTTTCCATTTACAAGTGGGTTTTAAATCATTTAACATATTGCCCATCATACTTAGAAATACATGCTCATGGAGAATCACAGTTATGCTGTAATGGCATATTAGTCACATAAGCAGTATATGTTATACAAAAAACATTTCAGATTGTCTTTTGACAAGGAGGCTTCCATCTCAAAAGCCAGAAGGATCATCGATTTATACACAGAGAAAGGGATTGACAAGGAAAGGATTCTCATCAAACTTGCAACTACCTGGGAGGGTATTGAGGCAGCCAGGTGATTTCTGTTCCTTACTTAATCATAGTGCTTTTCTTTGTGCTCCTTAAATTGAAGGAAAATAATGTACAAGTAATATACAAGCATAAATCTTACACTTATTTATCATGTTTTTAAAAAACATTCAAATTGGGTAAGTTGCATTAAAAGTATAAGAATTTAAGATCATGCACAGAAAACCTGTATATTAAATTAAGAACAAATCTAAAAAAAACTGAAATAATTGTTATACCAATTACATTTGCTTGTATTGAAAGGATGACTGATCATGGTGAATAGCTCCCATTGAAAGGGGCCTATTTTGTAATAACTTGTTAAAATGTGTTTACAGCTGTTTTTGTATAGGTAGGCTCTGTCCTGCCCTGCAGATGAAGATTTTTTAAAATTTATTTATTTATTCATTTATTTATTTATTTATTTATTTATTGTTGATGACTATTTAAATGTTTAAATAATATTTCTCTTTTAAATTTCTTGCCTCCAGAACCCTGGAACAGGAATATGGAATTCACTGCAACTTGACTTTGTTGTTTTCATTCGCACAGGTACTACATACTTTAATTTTTTATATGCACCTATGCTCTTCTGTCTGATTCATAATGGTTGGTTTTGTTTAAACCCTCCATATTATAATAACATCTTTAAATTGCACCGCATATGAATTTTAGGATATGAAGCATTTTACCAAATTTTTGCAATTTAATTTCTGTTTTACAAGGTTCTACTTTCTGAAGTTGCAAAAAATATTTTTTGCAGGCTGTTGCATGCGCAGAAGCTGGGGTGACACTCATTTCACCTTTTGTGGGCAGAATCTTTGATTGGTATGTGAAAAACACAGACAAAAAGAAGTTTGAGCCATTGGAAGATCCAGGTTGGTTTTGTTATGATGATAAGAATTAAATCATTGTAATGACAACTGTTACTAAATTAAAAAATCTTGGGCTGATAGCAGTGTATAAACTTTTAACTTCTTCTGTTTTACTAAAGAAAAAACATGTATTGGGAATTATACAAATAGTGCAAGCTTGGACTGTAGTGCATCCTCTATATCAAATACCTATTATATCTTTTACGGCTGTCATAAATTCAGAGTTCTCATTTTAAGCCAGTGCATATTCTAATCTTTCTAAAAGAAAATCATTTTAATTATCTGTAAACACAAATGCTTTATTTGTGAAATGTCTTAAGTAACATATATGTCAATTTTACAGGTGTTCAAAGTGTCACTAGGATCTACAATTACTACAAAAAGTTTGGATACCAGACTGTCGTCATGGGAGCCTCTTTCAGAAATACAGAACAGATAACAGCACTTACTGGATGTGACCTCCTCACTATCAGGTACCTAAAAAAACATGAAATTAAACTTTTCTATGTACACTCATTAGTATCTGTACATATTGCCATAAGCAGGTCCTCAATGATTATGAAACAGTGTGAATTATCAGGAGTTTTTAAATTGAAATGGGAAACTGAACATGATGACAATTGGCTTTTCCATTGCCTGTTTCCATTTCAAATATTCATTTCTTGTTTTCTAGCCCATCACTTTTGGAAAAGCTTTCCAGCAGCAATGAGAAAGTTACTGTGTACCTTTCAGAGAAACAAGGTATGCTCACTGTACCTACAGTTAAGTGTAAGCTTACATAAAGAAAATTAAAAATAAGTATGAAGCAAGCGCGGATTCCCTATATTGCATATAAACCACTAAAAAAAATTTATACTAAAAAAAAAAAAAATTGTATAAACCATAAACCACTATTTTTAGTTTCTTATAAAACTCAAACTAAGATGACATGCCAAGGGATAAACCAAATATTAATCACTTGGTCAGCCAAAAATAGCTAAAAAACTGTACCTTCTTCAAATTTCTGGTTGTAAACTCGACCTAATTATTCATCCCTCCAGTTTGTAAAAGTCTTCAAAATGATGTAGTATTGTATGACCCATTAATTTTGTGCCTGCAATAGCATAATTATTCAAATTAGGTGTGGCAAAAATGACCATAGGTTATACATAGCACAGAAGGCAGCAGAATATACTGGTTCAGATATCATTTTTTTAGGAGATGTGAAACGATACCTTTGGGTGTTTCTTAATTTATGCTGTTCGAAACTATATGGTGGCATTTGGTCAGGTTTTAACTAAATTTGTTGGCTATTCTTAATTTGGAGCAGCTGAATTTGTTTAACATTGTATCCAAACTCTGTGATATAATTATGGAATGAAAACCGAGTCATATTATGTTCCTTTAACGAACAATTGTTTGGTAAAATGCTTTCAAGATTGTTGACTAAATATTCATCTGTAGCGTTTTTTTTTTTTTTTTTTTTTTTTGCAAAATTAGTAAATGGCATAAATATGGTTTTGTTGAAAATGAATGCCCAATATTAATGTTTGCAACAAATTTACAAGTTCCTAAATAATTACCCAATAATTTTCTTGTCTTTCAATTCTTAGCAAAACAGTGTGAACTGACAAAGATTAACATGGATGAGAAGACCTTCAGGTGGATGCTAAATGAAGATGAAATGGCAACGGACAAGTTGGCTGAGGGGATAAGGAAATTTGCTGCGGATGCTATTAAACTGGAGAACGTGATGAAGGAGAGGCTTTCAAAGGCTTAGGAATACGACGGTCAATAAAAAAAACTAAGTGGTCATTCTTTTTAAATGGAAATTGGTGACATTTATCTTGTTAAAATTATTTGCTTCCACATTATAGCAATCTTTGTTGAACAAAGATTTATATCAAAACTTTGAAAACTTTGCATTATATCCGTGATGCACATTTTCTAAAACACAATGCTTTGCCAGCATGTTGAAGAAGGCTTTCACATTCAAGTTTCCTATACTACTACAGTTCAGATGAATTGTTCATGGATCTTTTTCCACAACTGTACAATTCAACTTAAATCAGTTCTTAACAGCACTGCCAGTATAAACAAGTTATTTTTGAAAGTGACACTTTTGCAACATAAATTAGAACAAAATTTGTACTGATTTTAGAATATTGTTATGAAGATTGTTTTTGTTTGCAAAAAATTATAACTATACTATAATAGTATAATATAACTTTATTGAAGTAGAAAAATAACAATCCATGTACTGTTTGTTTACAGTAAGATGAAAGATATTACTCTAGAACTTTTCAAGAAAATAAAAAGCAATTAAAATTTTTTTGACTTATTCTTCTTAACTTGTGTGAATACCCCAGAGCTGTAGGCAGTGAAAAATGGATGAGATGGGGGAGGAGGGCTGTTGAAGTTGAAGGCCCACAATGTAAACACAGTTAGTATTCCTATCACTGCAGTACTCCTCTAGATGCTGGCTAACGATAATCCGAAAGTAGACTCTTGATAGTCTGGGAGAAAGGAAAAGGCTAAACCATTAACGATAAAAATGACATTTTGAAAAAATCACTGTAGGAGGGATTTATCCTAGCCCAAATTCCTTAGCCAATGGCCCTATGCACAGAAATAACTTTGTATGTTTGGTCATTTAGCATTTTGAGAAATAGGTGTTTTTTACATAACTACATGAAAATCTGGAAAATTTCTATTACCACTATCAACTGAAAGATCTGCCACAAAAAAAAATTGCTAAGTATCTCATTCCATATAATAAGCATCGACTTTGGAATAAAAACATGCAAAACTGCTGCCAAAGCTTTGAAATACAAAGTACAAAACAACACAAATCTCAGCACCCACAAATTTGTTGCTTATCTGTTTTTTTGTAATATGTAGTTACAGTAAATCTGTTACAAAGTTATTGGACTTAAGCAAAGAGAACATATTATTGCACGCTGGCACCACATTATGACATTTACACTGTACAGTTTGATAAAAATTTACACAACCATTAAATGCATGATGTCATGCAGTTTGTAAACAAGTGTCTGTCATACAGATCAACTTCTCTCATATCCACATGGGCTGTTGTTTTGGATCCACAAAAACTTGGATCTGTATGTCACTTCATCCCACATGCCACTGTAAAAAAAATTACTAATTGAAATTTTAAATATGAAAATATTGCAGTGAATTGAATTACAGTAATATTTATATAAATTTTACAGCTTGTATTTGTTTACAGATATAAAAATAAGTTGAAACAGGTTAGTTGTTTACTTAAGACAAATTTTCCATTTTGAAATATCTAAGAAAATCTTCCTTTCTGATAACGTACCAGTAAGAAAATATTCTACATTACCTTCAGACCTTGGGCATTATCTGGCATTTTGTTTAACTTTTCTTCAGTTTCTTGCTGCCTCTGTCTTTTTCTTTTCACAGCCTCTGGGTCTCTTATTCCCCTACTTTCATCCATTTTAATCCTCTTCTCAGCTGCTTCTGCCTGACGTTTCCTTTTTGTTTCCTGGTTAGCAAATCAATAGAAAATACATAAATTATCCCTTCTTTGGCTTTTAAACTCAAAGTTATTTACTTACTTAACTCGACCCTGTTACAATTAGAAAAAATATTCATGTAAGAGTACTCTACTCAGTATGGCACTGGTTTAAGTTAATTTCAGTTAACACTTAAAAAATATTTACAGTATAAGGTATTTATATCTGGTATTTTTGTATCAAAGCCAGTTTTCTTTGAGAAAAAAACTCCTACTCAAGAACTTTCACATGAGGGATTTAATATTTGTTAAATTGGGGAAAGGGAGCTTTCCAGGATATTTAGACAAAAATATTCCAACGCGTACACACTGCAGCAAAATTCTGGAATATTTTGCAATGCAGAAAGCAGTGTTCTGAAAATTTTGAATAACTCACTGGAGAGGGTTCATTTAGATCATCACTGTAACCTTGTAAACACGAGGTGCACATCCCCATAGTCAGGGTTAAGACAGATGGAAGCTAGCACTGTGATCTTTCCCTTCTGTTTTCCTCCGGATGTTGATACTCGTTAAAGGCCCCAAAGGTGACTCTGGTAAACAAGATAGTCTTTCACATCGCATAGAATTCCTGTCCTGAGTTGAATGCAGTAGAATATCCCCAAAATTATGATTACGACAAAACTGTTTTTGCAATAAAAAATTCACACCTTTTGCACGCTTTAAACATAGTGAAAATGTGTACAGTGTTGTCTTGTCTCACAGCGAAATGTAGCATCGGTGCATAGCAGATGATCAAAGCCAAGGGATTGTGTCTTGACTGTTGTAACCTAGAACAGGCTAAAGTATTTGGCAATAAAATGGGTAGAAAAGTGATAGTTGCAACATGTTCCTTAAATCAGTGGGCTATGGATTTTGAGGGAAACATGCAGAGAATCCTTCAAAGTAAGTTACTGGTGACAAGACGGCGTAGCATGAAATAGAAAGTAGAATGTTTCAAAGACTCCATCCAAATTCAGCACTTTGTATCCCCCGACCCTCCCATCGTTGTTATAATAATAGTATTAAGATATCCAAAAGAAATTACACAAGCAATCAAAAAGCAAAACCAAGGATGTACAGGATCTGATCTTCTAATCTTTTTCTTATTTTAATCCACGTCATTTTGTTTTCATTTAAGGATATAAGATGCTGCCTAGCTACTACTGTATATTAGATGTCATGCAAAGTACATATTCAACTGTGTAATCATTAACTTCAGGTATTCATGAAGCAAAAGCAAAAGGAGCTACTTACAGACTTGGACCAGAGCTTGATATTCCGTAAATTACATTTCTTTCTATGAATTTAAGTACTATTAAACATAACTTGACAAATTCCTAAATACTGTAACCATATAAGAATAATTCAAGATTATGCGATTATTGTTATAAAATAGTTATTGGTGCCCCATGGTTTTATAAAGGCATGAGAAAATTTAAAAACAATTCTGCTAATTCTAGGTTTTTCATTAACAAATACTTTATCATTTTTTCAGAGGTTATGGATGCCAAGATCATTTCCTTGAAAGTGATACATTTCTTCATTCATTCCAAGTGCTTGCTCAATTGCTGAAGTCTCCCATATGTCAGGATATTATTTGTGACGTGGGCATGTGAGTGTTCCTAATTTTTTATAAATAAACATAAATCATGGATGTATTACAACGATATCTAACAGTCTGAAATGGTCTTAGTATCAGTTACAGGCTTGTATGATTTTTGCAAATTATTATTTTTTGGCCGACTTACCTTTGCACTGTCAGAAATTGATGGTTGTGTTAATTTAGTCATTTGGCTATAGCAAGACTAATATCAATGGCAGGGTTAGAAAAATAGTATTTGCATACATTGTAGAATATAGGTGAAAATTTGCTTTGAAAATATCTTTTAAAAAGCACCTCTGTATTTTTGTATGTTCTGGATATTACTGGGTCGAATTTGCTTTTTGTTGCCTAAGTGTTTGCTTATTGTCTCCTTTTTACTGTGGCTACTTCAATGCTTCATTTTTAACTAATTAGTTATTTAGCATACAGTCCTAATTATTTGTTGCTATATTTGTTATTTCAGGCCAGTCAAACATAAAAATGTGGCTTACAACTGCAGAGTACTGTTTCTTAACAGGTAAATTTTATAGGAATGTTTTATAGGTCCAATTACCACAACATTTGTAGTTTAAGTGATCTAAAGGACGCTGTCTGTACCTCAACTGACAACCATGTATGTCTGCTTTCTAACTAGTCATTATTTGAGTTTCAACAATCTATGTAATTTTACATCATGAAATGTAAGCTTACCATCTTTTTTTAAAATTAGTTTTCTATATTTTGTGTCCAACACTTAGAAAGTTCTTGTTGATCAAACCTACTTGGTAGGTAATAGCAACGAATACAAGAATCTTTTCATGTACTTCACCTGTTAGACTTATGACCATGTAACATACTCCTGGCTAGTGTATTCCATAAAATTAAATAAAAATAATAATAAATTAAATATTATCACAGCTCATTTTACTGATTGCATTATGTTACACAATACCTAATGCTTTTTTTATATTTGACAGGAAAATTCTATTGATCAGACCTAAAATTCAGTTAGCATGTGATGGCAACTATAGGGAGTATCGTTACTTCACTGGCTGGGCTAAACTTCAGCAGACAGAGGAATATTTTCTCCCTCGCATGATCCAAGAAATAACAGGGCAGGTAAGATGGTGAATAATTGGCTTGAAGTACATTTGAGGGAAGAGTCTCAGAATCACGTCCAAGTTTATTATACTGTGCATCATTGAATTTGTAAAATATTTCATCCAGGTTTCAGCTTAATTTAAGGTACAGTTTTTTGTTTCTTTAAATTTTACCTTGTATTTGTATCAAAGCAAACAGTACCAATTGGGGATGCAGTCTTATCAACCTTAGATACTTGTATAGGCAGTGAGATTTGTGAGGAGTTGTGGACAGCAGAAAGGTAGGTACCAGATTATATCACCTTTCTATATCAGTGTATATCTCAGCTTTTATCATGAAGTTACCAGCAGATTAAAAAAAAACTACCCTTAAATAGTTTTCCTTTTATGAATATCTTTAATTTAAAAAAAATTGAACTTTGGTAAATATCAAGATATTACCCAAATGTGACTGACTGTGTGAAGGATTATGTACACGAAATTACTTTTTTTGCACAGCCGACATGTGGCTATGGGTCTGGATGGAGTGGAAATATTTACTAATGCAAGTGGAAGTCACCATCAACTCAGGAAGGCCTATGAAAGTGTAGACTTGGTAAAAAGTGCAACATATAAGGTATGTGCCTCCTAAACACTTTTACTTTAACTGAGTATAGTCTTGTGTCAATAAGCATGTTTTTGTTATTAACCAGAGACAAGGGAAGTCAAAAGACAGTTTTTTTTACAATGAACTGAGTGCTATTTGCACCAGTGATAATTTGATACTAAAGGATACACTTGAATATGTTTGGATTGTTTCAAATTAAAATATTCAATCTCTGATTACGAGGAATACACTTAATTATTTCTTTTACTTATCTGTTGCAGAGTGGTGGCATATATTTGTTTGCCAACCAGATAGGCTGTGATGGAGACAGACTGTATTTTGATGGCAGATCAAAGATAGCAATAAATGGAGACATAATTGCTCAGGGAAAACAGTTCTCTTTGAATGAAGTGGTATGCTTTCTTCATGTTTAACATCCAAATAAAAAGCTTATTAAAAGAGGCAAAAAAGTAACATATATAATCCTGCATAACTAACCTTGAATACTTGGTATTATATATGATCTTTAAAATGGATTTAAGAGGACTGCATTGATTCTTTAATACCATTGACTAATTTATTTCTATGAACATTACTTGTATTTTTATATTTCATGACAGCCTTAGTTCTGAATATTACATGTCCACTTAAAGCATTGTTCTGTTTTGTACTTGAACAGTTTAGACTCACTTTGAAGATGCCTTTTACTGCACCACATTTGTAAATGCAGATTAGATTCACTTTGAAGAAGCCTTTTTCTGCAGCACCACATTTGTAAATGAATGAGTAAGATGCATATGTGGCTATTTTCAGGAAGTATTGACAGCAACTTTAGACTTGGAAGATGTCCGTGGCTATAAAAATCAGATCAAGTCCAGGTGTCAATCAGTAAGAATTGATTCTTATTGTTAATTATTTGGAAGAGTAAGCTAGATTATACTTTCTTAATATATTGATCTACTGTGCTTAAAACAGTTATCTGGGATTACGAATATATTATTGGTCTAATTTTGATACTGCTATTATCTAATTTTGAAGGTTTNCGCATTACCTGGAACCAGAGGTTACCATTACTTTGAACCTCTGTCAAATACACTCATTGCTTACAAGCGTCCAGCTGAGGATGAGGGATGCACTGGAACCTTTGACTTAACTGGTTGTAGAGCAAGGCAACATATATCAGTGAACATACATGACTATGTGGCATGTGCATGTGATAGAAAATGGTGGGTGGGTTTGGTTGAAGAAGTGAACCATTTAGAACAAGACTGCAAAGTAAGTTTTCTCCATCCCTCAGGACCCACTCGGAACTTTCTTTGGCCAGCTCGGTCTGACATTTGCTGGGTGCCTGTAACTGATGTTATTTGCAAAATTAATGTCCCTGTCACTGTCACTGGCAGATCATATTCTATTACACGGGGTGACTACAGAAAAATTTGTGAGAAGTTCCTCTCAACTCATGTATCATAGTTTGAATTTCTTCTACCAGAAACAGTAACGGTAAAAATTTTGTATTTTATGTAAGATCAAATGTTTTTTGTTTTAGTGATGTTCTTAACTAGGTCACCATGACCTAGATTCATGTGAGGCACAGCAAGCTCTCAGCTGTTTCCAACTTTGGAGAGTCATAACTCTGATACCAGTTGAGATCTCAATCTAAAATTTCAGGATTTTTCTAGTCCCTATAATATCTATAACATATGTGAAAATCAGCAAGTTTCGTGACGGAGGGTACCCCTCGCTGGATGAGTTGATATGGAATGACCCCTAATCTTTTTCTTATTTTAATCCACATTATTTTGTTTTCATTTAAGGATATAAGATGCTGCCAAGTACATACTCCAGTATATATTCAACTGTATAATTACTAACTTCAGGTATTCATGAAGCAAAAGCAAAAGGAGCTACTTACAGACTTGGACCAGAGCTTGATATTCCGTAAATTACATTTCTTTCCATGAATTCAAGTACTATTAAACAAAACATAACAAATTCCTAAATACTCTAACCTTAAAAGAATAGTGCAAGATGGGGTCAACTCTTGTGATTATTGTTATAAAATAGTGATTGGTGCCCTGTGGTATTATAAAAGCATGAGATAATGTAAAAACAATTCTGCTAATTGCAGGTTTTTCATTAACAAATACTTTATCATTTTTTCAGAGGTTATGGATGCCAAGATCATTTCCTTGAAAGTGATACATTTCTTCATTCATTCCAAGTGCTTGCTCAATTGCTGAAGTCTCCCATATGTCAGGATATTATTTGTGACGTGGGCATGTGAGTGTTCATAATTTTTTATAAATAAACATAAATCATGGATGTATTACAACGATATCTAACAGTCTGAAAGGGTCTTAGTATCAGTCACAGGCTTGTATGATTTTTGCAAATAATTATTTTTTGGCCAACTTACCATTGCATTATCAGAAATTGGTGGTTGTGTTAATTTAGTCATTGGCTATAGCAAGACTAATATCAATGGCAGGGTTAGAAAAATGGCATTTGCATACATTGTAGAATATATGTGAAAATTTGCTTTGAAAATTTTTTTAAAAAAGCACCTAGAGCTGTATTTTTGTATGTTCTGGATATTACTGGGTCGAATTTGGTTTTTATTGCCTAAGTGTGTGCTTATTGTCTTCTTTTTACTGTGGCTACTTCAATGCTTCATTTTTAACTTATTAGTTATTTAGCATACAGTCCTAATTTTTTTTGCTATATTTGTTATTTCAGGCCAGTCAAACATAAAAATGTGGCTTACAACTGCAGAGTACTGTTTCTTAACAGGTAAATTTTATAGGAATGTTTTATAGGTCCAATTACCACAACATTTGTAGTTTAATTGATCTAAAGGACGCTGTCTGTATCTCAACTGACAACCATGTATATCTACTTTGTAACTAGTCATTATTTGAGTTTCAATAATCAATGTAATTTTACATCATGAAATGTAAGCTTACCTTCTTTTTTGTACTTAGTTTTATATATTTTGTGTCCAACACTTAAACTTATGACCATATACCACACACCAGATACTCCTGGCTAGTATATTCCATTAAATTGAATTAAAAAAATTAATATTATCACAGCTCATTTTACTGATAAGCATTATGTTTCATAATTCCTAATGCTTTTGTTATATCTGACAGGAAAATTCTGTTGATCAGACCTAAAATTCAGTTGGCATGTGATGGCAACTATAGGGAGTATCGTTACTTCACTGGCTGGGCTAAGCTTCAGCAGACAGAAGAATATTTTCTCCCTCGCATGATCCAAGAAATAACAGGACAGGTAAGATGGTGAATAATTGGCTTGAAGTACATTTGAGGGAAGTGTGTCAGAATCACGTCCAAGTTTATTATACTGTGCATCATTGAATTGGTAAAATATTTCATCCAGCTTTCAGCTCAGTTTAGGTTACAGTTTTTTTGGTTCTTTAAGTTTTACCTTGTATTTGTATCAAAGCAAACAGTACCAATTGGGGATGCAGTCTTATCAACCTTAGATACTTGTATAGGCAGTGAGATTTGTGAGGAGTTGTGGACAGCAGAAAGGTAGGTACCAGGTTATATCACCTTTCTATATCAGTGAATATCTCAGCTTTTATCATGAAGTTGCCAGCAGATTAAAAAAAAACCAAACTACCCTTAAATAGTTTTCCTTTTACGAATATCTTTAATTTAAAAAAATTGAACAGAAATAAACTTTGGTAAATATCAAGATATTACCCAAATGTGACTGACTGTGTGAGGGATTGTATAACACAAAATTAATAGTACTTTTTATTTTGCGCAGCCGCCATGTGGCTATGGGTCTGGATGGAGTGGAAATATTTACTAATGCAAGTGGAAGTCACCATCAACTCAGGAAGGCCTATGAAAGTGTAGACTTGGTAAAAAGTGCAACATATAAGGTATGTACCTCCTAAACAGTTTTTCTTTAACCGAATATAGTCTTGTGTCAATAAGCACGTATTTGTTATTCACCAATTACAAGGGAAGTCAAACTATAGGATACACTTGAATATGTTTGGATTGTTTCAAATTATAATATTCCATCTCCGATTACAAGGAATACACTTACATTAAGTATTTCCTTTTCTTTTCTGTTGCAGAGTGGTGGCATATATTTGTTTGCCAACCAGATAGGCTGTGATGGAGACAGACTGTATTTTGATGGCAGATCAAAGATAGCAATAAATGGAGACATAATTGCTCAGGGAAAACAGTTCTCTTTGAATGAAGTGGTATGCTTTCTTCTTGTTTAACATCCAAATTAAAACCTTATAAAAGAGGCAAAAAAAGTGACATCATGCTTAATGATTGTACAGCATAATGGAAGTATAACTAACCTTGAATACTTGGTATTATATATGGTCTTTAAAATGGATTTAAGACAACTGCATTGATTCTTTAATACCATTGTCTAATTTATTTCTGTGAACATTATTTGTAATTTTGTTTCATGACAGCCTTAGTTCTGAATATTATATGTCCACTTCCACTTAAAGCATTGCTCTGTTTTGTATTTGAACAGTTTAGATTCACTTTGAAGATGCCTTTTACTGCACCACATTTGTAAATGAATGAGTAAGATGCATGTGTGGCTATTTTCAGGAAGTATTGACAGCAACTTTAGACTTGGAAGATGTCCGTGGCTATAAAAATCAGATCAAGTCCAGGTGTCAATCTGTAAGAATTGATTCTTATTGTTAATTATTTGGAAGAGTAAGCTAGATTATACTTTCTTAATATATTGATCTACTGTGCTAAAAATAGTTATCTGGAATTGCGACTACATTATAAGTCTAATTTTGATACTGCTATTATCTATTTTTGAAGGTTAATGTTGTATTGTTAAAGGACTGTTTGATACTTGTGTTTTGTAGGCAGCTACATGTAAAGCCTTTCCGAGAGTGAAGGTGGATTTTTCATTGTCTCATGAAGATGACTTTTTCTTTCCTGTCTATGAGCCAATAGAATGGAAATACCACACACCAGAGGAGGAGATTGCGTGAGCTTTTTTAAGATATTTCTGTTCCCAGAATTGTTAAAAATTGACCAGATTTGTTCAGTAATAAAGTAAGAACATGGTTTTGTAAAAGTATTTTCCAGTTATAGTGCAAGATCTGAGTATAACTTCTTTTTCATTTATTTAAGCCTTGGTCCAGCATGTTGGCTTTGGGATTACTTACGCCGCAGTGGCAGCGGAGGATATTTCTTGCCTCTCAGTGGTGGCATTGACAGCTCCAGTACTGCTTGTATAGTGGCCTCCATGTGTCATCTGGTCTGTGAAGCTGTGCTTGAGGGAGGTAGGACTCCATTTTATTTTATAATTACATTGAAGGTCCATTTGAAACAAATATTACCCCAACTACTTTTTTCACTCCTAATATATTTATACAGTGTTTTAATATTCATATAATTTTGCAGATTCCAAAGTATTAGAGGATGCCAGGAAAATTACAGGAGACCCAAACTACATTCCTACAGACCCCAAAGAACTGGCCAATAGAGTATTCACCACTTGCTATATGGCAACAGATCATAGTTCAAAAGAAACT
The DNA here is from genome assembly GCF_001039355.2 of Lingula anatina. The sequence goes on along the minus strand of NW_019775644.1, from coordinate 56,354 downwards.
ATGGAAAGGTCAAGGAAGCTTGCTGAGCAGATAGGAAGGTGAATGTAAATTATCATTCAAGTACTGTTTGATTGTTTGTTAAAATGCATACTTAACAGAATGAATGACTTATGGTATTTCCAGAAGCATGATAAACATATGTAATCTGCGAGATAATTTTAAAAATTTAATTGATAGTTTCCCTTTATTGTTTGTTGGCAGAGAGCATTACATGTGCGAAAATAGATTATTGTTTTTTTTTCCTTGGTAATTGAAAGTATGCATGGTTATAAGACAATCTCTTCTTGCATCTTGTGTTGTACTAATATTAATACAGAACATTAAACATTGTGTGATGATTATGTCTTTCTTTTTTTCAGTCACCATCTTCAAATCAAAATAGACACAGCAGTGGCAGCAGTTCTGGGTATATTTACTGCAGTGATGGGGCTTGTACCCAGGTTCAAGGCTCATGGGGGCAGTCTGAGAGAGAATGTGGCAATGCAGAATATCCAGGTACATGTTTTTTTGTTGTTTTTATTAACTAGCCTTGCTGTAAAAATGACATCCTACAGGGTAATTTTTAATCAATATTTATCAAGCATATTTACAAAAAAAAAAAAAACTAATTTGAGATTTCATTACTCAGTCAAAATTATCAAAAGGATAACATAATCAATGGGATTAATGTAACAATGTTGAAATTTATGTAGATATACTTAAAAATCATATCCATGTAAAATGATTAGCCTGAACACCTAATTTTATTATTAATTAAGCCAGTTTACTTTAAATGTTTTTCAATTCCAGGCCAGGCTGCGTATGGTTCTAGCTTACCTATTTGCACAGTTATCTCTATGGGCCAGAGGGAGACCAGGAGGACTGCTGGTGTTGGGCTCTTCAAATGTAGATGAAAGGTGATATTTAGTAGCTGGACATGTCCAGATAAAAGATTCGAGATGTCCCTGGTCAGGTTAATTAAGATATGTATATGGAGATAAATGGAAAGGAAGTCAGGCATTAGATATATAATATATAAGGTTCAGGTGATCCTCCAGTTTTCTTTTTGTTTTGTCCTCAAGTGTTAAAATTATTATTTAATTATTCTTTCAGTTTGCGTGGCTACCTTACCAAATATGACTGCTCCAGTGCTGATCTGAACCCAATAGGGGCCATCAGTAAAACAGACCTCAGGAAGTTTATCACTTACTCGATTAATAAATTTGGCTTTACAGCTTTGAAAGAGTAAGTTTGGATCCAAACTGTCATTTACATAAATCATGTTAGATACATTTTATTTGTAATTTGTGCAGCAAAAGAAAAAATCAGATAATAGTTTGCATTTTATTTTGACAGTTTATTATCATTACCTTGTCATTTGGAAAATAAAATTACCATTTTGTAAAAATTTTGTTGCAGCATATTTTCTGCACCTCCAACTGCAGAGCTGGAACCACTCATGGATGGCAAACTAGTACAGACAGATGAGGTAGGATGTCAGAAATCATTACACTGATTCTAGAATATTAAAAAATCTATTAATCAGTTAAAAGTAGTGCTTATCTACAGGGTGTCCCAAATAATGTACTATTCTAATGTTACTTTCTTTAATTTAATTCATTTTTGGGATGCTGTAAATACTATACCACTCACAAATTGACATCAGAATTTGGACTTGAGGACTACATGAGATCTACTTTCCCGTCATCGATGCATGTTTTATAAAAAAACTCAATTTTGGTTTTCAGCAAGATATGGGTATGACTTATGATGAACTTTCAGTCTATGGTCGCCTTCGAAAGCAGGCATTTTGTGGTCCATATAGCATGTTTGGCAAATTAGTGCACACTTGGAAAGAAAACTGTACTCCAAGACAAGTAAGATTTTAGCAAACTATGAACTATATGTAGGCAATGGCATGTTGATCATAAATATTCCTGTAATGAAGTAAGCATGTCTATTTTATGATATAATATTTATTAAGCAACTGGATACTGGTCAGTATATGAACTACCATAAAGGGATCATAAAGCAGTTTTAACGTTTCTTTTCTTTCTCTGAAAAGGTTGCCTCCAAGGTAAAGCACTTCTTCAGGTACTATTCCATTAATCGGCATAAGATGACTGTCATTACTCCTTCCTACCATGCCGAAAGCTATAGTGTGGATGATAACAGATTTGACCATAGACAGTTTTTATACAACATACAGTGGCCATGGCAGTTCAGAATGATTGAAGAGCAGGTGAGAAAAAGCCTTTTTTTTTTCTTTTTTCACAGTAAATTATGTTGTCTCAATTGATTGGCACATTGGTTAAGTTTTGGTGATAATAACAAGACATATATGTGGAAACGTGTTTTCATTTTACATGTACTTTGATTTGAGCTCAGAGCCATGTAACAGGTGATATTTTGAAAACACCTTGTAAACTTTCGAACTTCACATATATTTTAATATTATAAACTTAAAAGTTTTTAGATATATTTTAGAGAGAGCATATAAAAATTAAATGGCTGGCAGTTCATATGTTTAAGTTGTACTTACATATATGAATAAGGTTTATATATATATATCCAACCAGTATTTATTTGCATTACTGTTTTAATTATCTAAAGATATCCTGTAGATTATGTATCAACAAAAGACTTCATAGCTGTCAGTAGAAGGTTTGACATACTTAAAAAATATTTGCAGGTTCAAATAATGGAAAGCCGTCAGATTGCTGCAGAAAGGAGAGGAGGAGGAGGTGGAGGAGGGGGCAAAATAAAGAACACCAATATTGAGTATGAAAGGGAACAGCTGAGAAGACAGAGTAGCAGTGATTCTGATCAGCAGAGAGGTACTGGAGGAGGAAAGAAAACAGGAGATAATGATAAAGGGGTCATGGTCACAATGATGCTGTCATCTGGAGTGTCTTCCTCACGCCCAGTGCTGCTACCTGGTGCATCATCACTGCAGCCAGTGCTGCCACCTGGTGGGTATTCCTCACAGCCAGACACTGAAGCTCTTATATTGAATGGTTCAGAACCTCCAAAAAGAGGTTTCCAGCAAAAGAGGTCATATGATTTGGATAGTGGTCAGAGATGTTGCACACCGACAGTGATTGATCCTCCAGTATCTGCACCCAAGAGGTTTAAGCTAGGAATCAGGGTAAGTTTTGTTTTTTCATATCATAGGACCTTTTAGATTTTTTAAATTTAAACTTTTATTCAAATGACAGGTCATCCATTTCTCAACTTTATATATTCTAATCAAGAAAGGTTCATTTTCAATAATAATTTATTACTATTTGTAAATCTATTGTTTGTGTTTCCAGGTATTTTGAAGGCCAGATGTTACTGTTAAGATGTGGACAAGGTAAGAAATATGAACACAATGAAATACATCTACGTCATTTATATACATGTAGTAAACAGTAAACAGTATATGAGTACTGTATGCTGCCAACTTGAAATTAAAGAAAGGTTTTAGATTTTCTCTTCTATTATTAGGTAAGGTCAAACTTAGGTAAGGTCAAACATATAAAGTATAATCAAAGAATAATCATGCTTTACTTAACATCGAATCCATTTGAATAACTCATTTTCACTGTTTCAGCTATAAAGGTTCTTATTAGCGTGGAAAAAGAATGCAGCGTCCACATGTCACAAGGTTTAGGAACATAATATCTTGATAATCTCCAGTGGAATAGGATTCTATCTAAGCACAGTATCATGTAGACTATTGCTGAGAGACACTCAGCTGATTTTATTTGTTTGATCTTATAATGTAACTTAAGAACAGTAACAACTAAAAATTGCTGCTGATCATAGGCTGTGAATTTATATATAATATAAGTGTTTTTTTATACATGTATTTTTCTTGCTTACTCGTGTTCACTTGCTATTGATTTTATAATTATTTTGATTTAATGTAATTCACTTTTGGAATAGATTTTTTTAACATTTTACAAAGTACATTTTCAAAACATTAATCGCTTCTGATCATAGTATGTTATGATTAAAAAGAGCTACAATATCAGTGTTTTTGTTTGTATAATTTATAATGGGAAATTTAATGATTTCTTTTGGCATAGCTAATTTTTTTTATCTTCCTATCGCAAAAACTGTACAGATGAATTGAGTAATATACAATGATATATGGAATGTTGTAGCAAAGCATATAATTGCTTTTATAGAAAATATAATGGGTTCATTTTATAGAAAAAATCATTTTCTTAATGCTTCAGCCAATATGCCCCTCAACTGCTGGAGTAGGCATGGGGAGTCCTTTCATTCAAAGGGGATACACGTAAGGCAAGTCCATTCAACTGTAGGGGTATCAGGTTGGGCAAATTCATTCCACTTCAGGGGTGTCAGGTCGGTAAAGACCTATTTAAAGGGGGGGACAGGTGGGAATAGTCCATTTTATTCAAAGAGGTAAAGGTAGGATAAGTTTATTCAATTCTAGGGGTGTCAGGTTGGACAAGTTCATCCCATTTGAGGGGTCAGGTTGGGAAAGACCATTCTTTTTAATGGGGCAGATGGGAAGAGTCCATTTAAATAAGGGGCTGTTAAGTGGGAAGAGTCCATTGTATTTGAAGGGGTGGTAGGAAGAATTTAAACCATTTAGGGATGACAGATGTGGCTGGTCCATTTCATTTGTAGGGTGTACAGGTAGGACAAGTTCATTCCATTTCAAAGGTGACAGGTAGGAAGAGCCCATTTAATTTTGGGGCTGAGAGGTGGGAAATTTGATATTTGAATGAGGGGTGTCATTTTGGACAAGCCCATTTCATTTTATTGGCAGAAGGTTGGGCCAGTCCATTCCATCAGATGGGGGACAGATTTACAAGAGTCAATCAAGTTCTAGGGATGTTAGATGGCAGGAGTTCACGCTTATTGAGGTGTGACCTGGTGAACAAGTACATTTGATTTAAAAGTTGACAGTTGGAGTGAATCAATGGGAATTGATGGGTGCCAGGTTGTTACAATCCATTCAGTTTAGGGGCAAGTGCAAATTAATCATCAAAAATGTGCAATAAAATAGTAGTTAAATTTGAATATAATAAATGAGGAAAAGGGGTGTCAAAGAGCAAGCAAGCAAACAAACTAACAAGGCCTTCTTCATAACATAATTTATTGCAGATTTGAGACTATTTGAAATATTAAATTTGTCCCATGAATGCAAGGAAACAAAACATTTCAAATATCACTTTGAACTGGGAAACCTTTTTTGCGTGGAACAGGAATTGAAAATTTTCAATTTAATACCATCAGAACACATATTATATGCCTAATTGGGTAAATTTGAACTGTTGTTATTTAGATCTAAACTTCAGGGCCCAGTTTTATAAAGGGCGTTTAGCACTAACCAGTGGATAAGCCTAACCAGTGGATAAATTCTCCTAACACCCATTAACTAAAAGATGGTTAAATTTTGTTTTACATACAGTCTTCTGACGGAAAACAGCCAATTAGTTAACTGGCCAGTGTTTAACTGGATTAAATAATTATTTAAAGGTCAGTTTACTAACAGACTATTTAGGTCTGGTTAGAGTTAAACACTGGTTAGTGCTAAACGTCCTTTATAAAACTGGGTCCAGAATTTTTGTTCAATTTTTAAAATAGCATGAAGGTTTTCAAATGCAAATCAGTTTGTGGCAGCAAAAACCAGGACCTGTCAAAAGTGGTCCTGTACTATATTAAGAAAATATATGATATCTAGCAGGACAAATGAATATGCTACAAGGGATAAGAGTGAAACTTAGACCAAAATACAGAACAAACTTACAAAAAACATGATCATTAATGTAAACATTGGAAAACATTTTATATATTTCCTTTTAGCGGGTTAAGGCAGGTCAAGTGCTCTAATTCTATTATTTTTTAAATACATGGTATATTTACAAAGTTTTTAAACATTTCAATTTGAATCATCCAAAGAAACAAGGACAAGAAAATGAGGCAATATTTACAGGTCAGATATATGATCTTACTACTTATCTCCTGTTACTATTTCTACCACCTTTATCATAATTTCACATGAAAATGAAAAAGCCTACAATTATAAAAGTATATATTCAGATTTGATATAAAAGATGAATGTGTGTAGGGTTCCTGAATACGAACCCAAGGCTACCTGACTGCCGCTTTCAGCGCATGTTGTTCTGTATCTCAGTGGGCTTCTGGAATAAGAGAATATTAGTTACAATTTGGACAAAACGGACAGGCTCTCAAAATACGACTACTGCATTTGATATATCACAGAGGAAAGGGCATTAATGTTTGGAATTATGTGTGCTTTTATTGGCGTCTTAATTTACGACCCAGCTACCCCACACCCCTCCCCCCTCCGTACAACACACAGTACGCTGGAGACGCCACACAGTTAATCTACGTAAAATATTTCTTTGTTAATCATTGTGTCACGAGTTATCGCGACGTTTGAATTTTGTTGATGACAGTTGTATAAAGGATTTGTCCATAAAAATGACGTACACGATATCCTTTCATAAGAAGCTCAAATATTTGACGGGCATATGATATTAAGTAGAAAGTGTTCTTTACGGCAATTCTTACATCTAAACGAAAGCTATTTTTAAAAACCCAGTGTCTTCCAAATATGTCCAAGAGGATAGCTGAAGATTTCAAGCAGACTTAGGTTTTTGTCAAGGTCAGCTGAGAGCGCCGTTTACTACATACGTTTGCAGACTAACAGCATTGTAATACTTTATCAAAACCAATATATTCTAAGTATTGGTGAGTATAAATATGACAAAGAATCGCCTTATTATCGTGTTATAAATATTTGTCGTAAATTTTCTTTCATTTGTCTGTGCCTTTAAATAGTACATGTTGGGGGTAACTGAAGAAGTAGTGATACTTACGAATCAAGTATTTGCTTGTAAGCCTTATATAATACTTCGATCTTGCGACTTCACCACACATACTGTTGCGTCTACACCCAACTGTGTCCAACTGCCAAGTGAGTATTCTCGGATACCGCCCTCACTGCGATGAGCAACTTATTGTTATGCAAATTACAACACATGAGGGGTTGTAGCTAAAACTGTTCACGAATGTTCACGATCAAATACATGTAGACGTGACTGAAGTCCACTTGATGTTGAAATACACTTTATTCCAGAAAAAAATGACACGGGCACCCTCCACCATGAAGTACAACATCCCCGTTATACACCATAAAGTTTAACAGTAGGGGTGAATGATGATAATAATATTTACTGATAAAACGACGTTACGATAATAGAGACATAATGGAATCAATAATTCAGAGAACCGTTGGATCCAATTGCCGTCTTTTTATTTCTTAATATATTTTGTTAATTATTTCTTCATTTTATAAATTGTTTAATAATGCGAAAATATAAGGTACTCATACAATAAAACTGATTATTATTCCCCCCGTATCTATTTTTATAACTGAGAATTAACAGTGGCGGTAAAATTTATGCACAAATAGTTGACAAGCTTCCGTCATCATTCTGTGTAACTGTCCTCTCTCTCTGTGGTCCTAAATAGTTTACAGCACCATTTTATTGTATACTATATTAAATTCGTTAATCTTTCTTAGTATTAAACAATATATATTTTTATAAACAGTGATTATTGTAAGTTACATAATTGCACTACTGGTTTAGTTTGTGCTCACGGTCATCCCGTTTTCTCTTTTTTTTTTTTTAATGTTATATAAGATATCAAACATATTTTAATATCACAGACGTTCTATAAGACCTCTGGCCTTACGGCAGACAAGTCACAGCTGGGTGAGAACAGCTTGTTTTATTATGGATGACATTCAGCTCGAACAGAGTCCATCGGCGTTCTGATGTCTTCATGTTTATGACGGTGACGGTGAGTTTTATCTGACGTTACACAGCCATACTGTCTGAAGAAGCTTTTGCTCTATACATGAACCTCTTGTACTGTTCGAAGCAGACGAACATTGCAATATTCCAAGACCCCAGACGCAAGAAAGAAGGAGTGAATCTGAAATAGAATAATGAAGCTCGTTTATGCCATAACAAAAATTGACAGAAAATAAGTAAAAAAACACGTGATAGTCTAGTATCGCGATACCTTGAGTGGTAGTTTAAAAAGTTCCTTTTTCAGTGTCCGATAAATGTGTCTGAATCTTTTTTATTTATTTAAAAAGGAGAAGTACACCGTTAGCTGCAACTGTAGTCTTCAACCTTTTCTAATATGGTGTAATATTAGGCCCTAGCTTTTAAACTTGAACTTTGTGAGTAGAGACAATTCACTCTAGCGCTTCAAAAGCGCACCATTTTCTTATACTTACGTACAAACTAACACTGCGTATGACGGATTTGCAAATTTTATATAATATTGTAATTATTATTGTATTTATGAAAATCCCACTTCAGTTAAAGCGTGTGTTACCCTTTGTAAAAAGCCATAGGTCCTTCCTCCATTAGCATTTTGGTGGCGCAATGGAAGGCGCCCCTGTACGTCCCCTTGCCGGAGTTCATAAACCGCGTCTTCACTACATCTACAGGGGAGGCTATCACAGTTGTGACGAAACCAGCGCCGAAGCCGGATACGAAGTGACAAGGCATATTATCGGACATTAAGTCGTAGTCTAGGATCTTCTCTTTTATGATGTCGTAGGACACTAATTCACAACAGTTCACTACCGCATTTCTGGTCATGTTGGGGATTGTGCCTGATACAGAAAAAAAGAAATGATAAGAGGAATTAGGGTAATGCATAGAGTCTATAGGCTTTTTGGTGATAAAAAGATTATAAAAGACGAAGTAAGCCTGTAGTGGGGAAATTCTCAATTAAAACGTTCCAGTTTCTTATTCTTACCAGCTTATCAATTTCCCATCCATTCTAAATATACCATATAAAGTCTATAAATTAATTAATTAATACTTTATCTTGATGAATTTATAATGACATTGAGTATATAAGCTGTTTAGACGTGAATAATGTTGGTCTTTAATAAGTCAAACGTACAAGATGATGAAATATCCTGCACGTGATTCGACACGGATCATTAATAATTGAACCGTGACAAAAGGGAAACGTGACAGTGGGACTGAACAGAGCCAAGAGCTATTTTGCACTGGGTATTAGCTTTTTGGCTGGTATATAACCAGCTCGTGGTCTCTACTGATTAAAAAGTTTTAATGCCGTTAAAAAGTTAACTTTTTCCGGTTATTCCGGTGACTAAAACATGTTTCGTTGTGATGTATTGTGTTTCGAAAGAAGAAGTTTTGTAAATCGTATGTTTAAACCAGAAAGTACTATACTTCAAAAACCTTTTTTTTTCTTCTTTGTGATTTTCTCAGGTTGGTGTGGGAGGGGATAACCCAATAGATAATCCAATCTACTTCAAAACGAACCTTTCCATAAACCTCGTATCCCTTCTTGTTTGGCTATAGTTTTGTACGCAGAAAACGCGCTGTCGTAGCGCTTCGGGAGCACACCATTTCCTTGCGCTTGCATGCGCACTTTCACCACGTCTGTAGGCTGTGCAATCTGAACGGCCAGCGCGCCTGTGGTAACACCAGCCAGAATACGGATCCCAATGTGTGGCTCGCTGACTGGACCTACAAGGACAATTTCATGAATGCCTCATACAGCGTTGACGCGTACCCTGTAATTTTGCGTCTCCGTCTGTACCCACTTGCAAGATAAATTTATTATAACACCCCCCCCCCCCCTCATTTTGATGAGAGTAGGATAAGCACCACAATTATAAAGATATCCCCGAATCCTTCTAATAAAGAAACGATTAATCTTCACCATAATTATATAATTTTACCTTTCTGGCTCAAAATTTTACTGCATTTACATTTTGTAATAAGCAGTCTGTGACTGCTAAAAGTACTAACGATTGAAGAAACTGTGGTAATATCCTTTCACGTGATCATAAAGTCCTATTCTCACAGAGGCGAAGCACATCTGTCGTTGAAGTCCTGCGACCAGTCCGCCGTACAGTCCCCGGGCACCTTCGTGTATCACTATAGTTCTAATAGTTCCGAAGACGCCATGGTACTTTGGAGGGGCGCCGGCCAAATGCGCACCACAGGCAGAAATTAAGGCCGATTCCCCTTGAATCTAGAAATGTTTCAGGAATACAAAAATTATTTTAATGAATGATGAAAACACAGTATGCGGCATTATGCGCTTCCAATGACGTATTTTTATGATGATATATTGCTGTTTACATTATTATCAAACTACTTAAAAACACACAAACAAAACTCGTGAGAAACGGGCCATAAAACATTCATAGCATTGTCAATAGTTCGATATTTCTTAGCCAAAACCTACCTGTAATCGAACTTTGGCCATATCCAGAGGGAAGGTGATCACGTCTGCTGTGCAGGCGGCCAGGCCCGCACTCAGGATCTTGGTGCCAAGCGTGAATTCAGGCACCTTGGGCGCGGAAGTCATGATTACCAGTTATCTAAAATACTGTAATATATAATACACAACATTTAAGACTGCTTTACGCGTCCTTTAAACCTACAAAATAACGCGTATAGAGGCGATATAATGAACAGCGTAGGAATTGTGCTCGCTTAAATCAAACGTCAGTTTCCCCGTGATGAAAACAAAAACGTGCACAAACATAAGTGATTCTGCAGATCGAAGTGACATTAGCTTGGGTCACGCCTCGCCACAACTGGCGGGAAACACCTGTATAAGTAAACACAGATGGGAATGTTAATAGTCTTTTTAACAGACATGACTTAGTGATATATACATATATTTGAGAAGGTTATTCTTGACAACTGCGCATTGAATATTTTCACACTGCAAGTCTGCTCCCAAATTTTTTGTGAGCTCAGTCTTTCACATGATAAGAGTTACATAGTTAAATGTGACATTCCAGGTTAATTATGGTAATAACCATGCATCAAGGGCAGATGACTTGGCCTTATTTCCCCACGTATACACGCATTACACATAGAGATCCACATACGGTCCAAAGTCCATTTCTTTAATTGATCGTATCAACCCAGCAACATCCCTTTCATGGTACCTTTCCCACTCATTTAACTGTATTGAGATTTTACTGTCGTGCAGTGTATAAATGCTAAGTTCAAAGTTCATTTTAATCATTCGGAAATAGAAAATGTGTAAACAGTATGAAATGAGACAATAGGTTCAGTCGCTGCTATAGCCAAACTATCCTCTTCACCTGACAAAGGGGTAAAACAAACAAGGTAAACAATAGCCGTCATTGAATAGGTTCCATAAAATTTTGGTGCAAGGCTGCATTAGGACACTTTCTGAGAAGCGTGAATTGTTCAGATAAAGTTATCGTACCTTTCCCGTTTTCTTTCACTTAAATCTGTAACACTTACCTGGATTTATTTAAAAAACCAGACGGAGTCCCAAAGCACGTAGGTTGGCCAAACACTAAAGAAATCCAGCATCAAATCAACGTTTTTTTAACTGTGTGAACAAACTTGTAAAAAAAGATTACCTTAAAAGCAATGGCGACTGTTTTTCGATTCTTCAGTATATCAAATATTATATTTACTCCATCCAGCGATTTATACTGGAAGCAACACAGCCCCTTTTACATTGACCAATCAGCGACCCATGACTGGAGGTGTGTCTCAGTACGCCGCTTTCATTGGACAGCTATTATGACAACATTAACACAATACACACAGTTGAGCCACTACTTGCGGGGTCAGAGGCAACCATTCTCAATAACATGCACTGAACTGAACCGTAGCGCATTCCTCACAATGAGAAATACCTGGTCCGCTTGGCGACTCTTTCCCAAAAAACAGGACGACATTCAATCAAGTTAAACATAATACTCCAAAACTGGTTCTCCATCTTTATTTTACATGGTAGGAAAATTCATACATTCGCAGAAGGTTCTTTCACTTAATTAAGTGAAGCGTAGTTATCAATAACACTTCCCCATCTTTATTTTTCATGGTAGAAAAATCCATACAATCGCAGATCATTCACTCTATTCACTAAAGCTTTACTATGTACAGATCCAATCCATTTTACCATATCTTATAAGTTGTGCAGTATCAGCTTCAAGGACGATCAAATAGTACTATTACATCTAGTCCTAATGTATTTTGTAAGCTTGCATACTCAAGATAAAAAGTCCACGTTTTCCAGGAAAAAAATTCATCCAACACTGTTCAAAAATTGACCAATCTTCCTGTTTTTACATATCAAATCAATTTTAAATGTCTGACATCAGCAGCAGTAAAATTTTCACTTCATTATGATGCTGTAGACTCAAGTTCTGTTGCAGGGGTGTCTGGTTCCTCATCATTGTAGATATTTTCAGCCTGAAATGAAAATAAACAGGTTCATTTATTATCTCAACGTCATACATATGGCACCATTGAAAATGAATCCTTATAAGCAAGTGGGATTAAGTGTAAAATCTGATGTGATTTAACCCATTAATGCCATATAATTTTATGGGTAAACTTTTGATATCATCTAGAATGTATTACCATTGTTAATTCATTCTCGATATTATCCACAGGGATAATCCTCTGGGAATACAGTTGGGAATTTGGTGATAATATCTCTGATGATGATCATCAAAAAGATTATGAATGTTATTCAACTTGCTATTACATACACTACTGAAAACCCAGCAGATCAAAGTCACACATCCTCCATATATCTGAGCACAGTCTGCGTCTTAAGTCAACAGCTCTTAGTGACTATTACAAAAGGTGTTGGGATAGCAAAAATAAATAAATAATCTTCATAGATACTCGTTCAATAAACTATTGAAAATTCAATCATCATTTCAATTCAATTTCCTACTATCTGATGTCCTCATTCCTGGACTAGTTAACTTGAATTTGGACTAGTGGCTAACTGAGGCCTAACAGTGAGGGACCAGTGGGCAATAAAGGTTATATTCACAGACAGGAAGTATTTGAACATTGATGTACTCACCATCTGCCACACTTGCATGATGTTGTCCTCAGACACAGAGCAGATCACCCATGGCTCATTGGGATTCCATGAGAAGTCTGATATTTTGGCAGTATGACCACCATGGATGAACTGAAGAAAAAAAATTAACTAATGACACAATTTATAAATAAATTAATAAATAAATATTTAGTTACAAGCTATGAGTAAAGAGGTAAATTTTTATCAAAGCAAATTGTACAGTTAAAAAAATAATAATAAAAACCTACCAGAAGTTCAGGTGGGCCATCTTCAGCATCCTCTGCAGACTGGTCTTCACCAATTTTACTATTTAATAATAATAATAATAATAATAATAATAATAATAATGTAACAATATATGCCTTTATATACACCCAATGATGAAACTATAAACACAGTGATCAGCATCAAGGTTTTGACATAACTGCTCACCTGAAAGTTATATACTTCTAGCATCATATACATTTTATTATTTTTTCACCTTCAATATATTACAAAAATTCCAATTGACTCATATTGGGTGCAATCCCAAATTTATCAAGGCTATATAGAAAATAAATAAATCTGCCAGTACTACATATCACTCCTACCTGAGATCCCATACATGCAGTCTTCTGTCTGTGCCACTGGAGGCAAGTATAGTTTCATTGTGTGGAGACCACTGGACCTGATCACAAAAAGATTATAAATGTACTAAGTTATCCTTTCTAAACCACTTTTGTTTCTTATCCATCAAAAGGTACATCAAATAGATGCCACAAAAATGAAGGCTATCAAGGATATTTATTAAATAAATGATCTTAAAAGAAACAAAACATAACAAGAGCAATAAAACCTACCTGGAAAATTTCATCTTTATGCGATTCAAAGGAATGTAGTTTCAGTTTTAAATTCCTCAGATCCCATAATGCAACAGTCTGAAATATTGATATCAAAACAATAGATTGCATCATTCAATAAAAAAAACTTCCCCCAAAATTATCATAATTTATGTAAACAAATGTAAAACTATAAACTCCAGTTTGAGTTTCTATTAAATATTACAAAATGTTACCAAAAAAATTAAACTTATTTATTTTGATACTTTCCATGTAAATATTTAAATGTTCCCCAAAATTAATCATTATTTACCTGAACAACTGTAAAACTATAAACACATTCATTTTGATACTTTATTTAATCAACAGCACAAATGAAGAGTTACTGTGTATATAAGTATTTCAATGTCTGCTTAGTCACCTTCAATATATTAGACTTGCCTATAGCTCAGTTATAACCACATTTTCTTGAATAAAATACCACGGCAAGCAGTTTACACAGTTGGGGCTTTGTGTCACAAAAGAACTTAAACCCAAATACTGGTTTAAATCTTAAGGCATATTTGAACCTAGCGTCGGTGGAACATGGATTCCCAGTAATGCATATAAACAATTTCTACTGGTTTTTTATACAACTCAAACTAAGTCAATATGAGAAATACATCCTTTAAATCAAAATTTCAGTCCACTCTTGACCAAAGCACATTCACCAGCAAGTCAATTAAACATTTCAAAAGAATGTTGCAGACCAATATTTACTTCTTATCTAAAATAACTACTATGCACGATATGGTATTTAACTGAAGGAGATCAAATCTTGAGTCTAAAAGCAAAGACAAATCTATGCAGCAAAGTTCTTTTGTAAAGCTGGACCCTGAAGAAATTCTTAACTGGATAAACTTACTTTATCTGCAGATCCAGTGGCCAGGATGAATTCACTGTATGGATTAAAAGACAAACAGTTCACTTCCGCTGTGTGGGCATCCACCGTGTGACTCGGCTTACTTGTGTTATTTGACCTTGTGTCCCAACTGAAACATGACAAGAATTACATGTACTGAAAGATGAATATATGCAATTACTCTGCTACCATACAGACTACTGAAAATGTGTGTATCTTAAATTAAGATTCTTAATTGAAAGCAAGCTCAATGTTTACCCCTTCACTATTACCCTAACAGATGGCCCATACAACTAAAGAATGAACCTCTTTGATATCACTTACATCATTAACTTCTGATCGTCAGCCACTGAACCAAACAAGCTTTCATGAAGAAGATGCCAGGACACATCCTGTAGAATAAAATCAAAACAATAAAGAAAATGCTGTAGAAAAATCAAACCCATTTTCTGCAGATAACAAAGCTAGAACTTGCAAGAAAAGAAACATTAAAACAATCAAAAAATAATAATGAGAAAATCATCAAATTCTATTGACTATCAAAAACAGAAATAACTGAATATTTTTGTTTTCTGTTTTGCAGCTTAATGTGCCATTTTTTCTTTTTACTAAGCAAAATCCTTTGAAATCAATTTTCAAAACACAGAAGTCACATGTACCTCTACGACTGATGTGTGTCCTGTAAAAATAGTCTGTGCATCTATCACACGTCCTTCTTTGGGGTTGGCATTGATATCCCACAGGCAAATTGTCTAGTGAAAAAGAGGACATGGCAACATAATTGTTTTCAGAATTCCACGTTAAAATTTAAGTGTAATATTCACAAAAACAAAACATCAAAACATTCAAATTGCTTTCACTATGCCTTTTAAATCACAAAATGCTTAAATAGTACTCTATCAACAGCTAAAATTCAGTATGAAGTTGTCATGAATTGAGGCAGTTTTATTTATCTACTATACATTAAACTGTTTAATTATATACAGGGGTTTCCACAGGATCTGGGGTACAGGGAGTCTAAAATATGAATTTAACTATGTCACAGATTTACAGAGAATCCAAACCAAACAAGTCATTTTCCAAAAATTCTGTAAGCTGTCCAGCCATCGTTTGATTACAGTGGCTTTCCAAATGATGGCTAGACAGCTCTCCAGATGGGGGAAAACCTTGACAGTATAGCAACCAATAAACATACTTACATGGTCATCAGATGCACTGAGTAAATTCCCATTTAGGTTTGGGTTCCAAGAGAGACCATAACTGAAAGATAAATAACTTTCTGATAAAACTTGATAATAAGACAGTTCAAAGATGTACAATGCATCTATCATATAACAAGACAATGAATATGTTGTACATGAAAATATTGTAAGTCACTTACCCCTCTTTCTGATGGCCCTTCAGTCTCAATTCTGGCTGGCATTCTCCACTAGGATCTTCAAAGATAAAAATATAGATGTTGGGACCAAACAAACACAACAGATGGCAGCAAAATGTGGTTGCTCTTGCGTATTTCAGTATCACATTGCATGAAGTATATTATTAGTATCTACGACTTCATCCAGAATAAATATAAATGCAACTAGCACAGTGCCTTATAATGTTCAGACCCCACTGAAAATAAGCAATGATACTCTACATGAGAGGAACACATGATATTAAACAAAAAACACAATACCTGGTTTTGAAGGATGTTTTGTGTAGTCAAACACCAGCACATCACTTGATGGTGTCTTGGTGGCAATAACACATGGGTTCTGGGGCATGTAACGAGCCCGATTCACTTCACCTTCATGATTGATTTTGATTTCTATTTCTATTTTTCCACTCACTGATCCAAAGCCACCAAATTCTGAAATTAATAAATATGATTTTTTTAAAGAAAGTGGTCTGTATTCAGCTACATGCCGATAAATTGTTGTAACATATTCTCCCACATCATACACATTTATCTTTAATAAATCTTCGACATTTGTCTTTTGACTCTTAAAGATATCAGATAATGCTTTACCTACCTCCTTTCTCACTGTCATAGTGTGAGGCGTCAAACTGGGCATTGTCATTAGGAAGTTGGACACTTGCTATCAGTAAATGATTCTGTTCATCTGACCTGAATATATAAAAAAACAGTACATAAATACATGTCTGACATTAAAGAAACATCAAATTAATAAAATTGCAAACAAAACAATGTACAACATGCAATGTCACTTTCCATCTGGTCAACTAGATGATTTGTAGTATAAAACTACAAGGATGAATCTCATATCAATTTTCCTTTTTGTATTTAATCTGGTATATCAATTATTTAGAGAATACTCACGTGTGGGTCCCAAGGATGAGTCTGTGTATAGAGTAATCTTTGCCTTCTGGTCTGAAATCAGGACAAAAAGTGTCAAATCATTCCTGCAATATTTTGGTATGGTCGTTACAATTCACTACATTTTCTGACAAAGTCAATTTTGAGCTCTCTTCTCATATACAAATAAAATCATCATGATTATTCAATCTTTCCTTGATAAGACAGCATTTATTCAACACATACTCTTCTCAAGGTCACTGAAGACTAAGAATTCAGAACAAGTTGATCTGAGGACTAACGGATCAAATATGGCCGATTTGAAAGCTTGCCACATAATACCCTAATAGACACTGAATAGATTCCCTGCAAGCTTTCAAGTAAGTCGGCCATATCTGGTAGTCCACGGATCAACTTTGATTGTGAATATAGCCACAGTAATGATGCAACTCTTTTATTTACCTGGTGACATCAGGCAGCCACTGTGCTGTGAGACTAGGCCATTCCAATGCATGTGTCATAACCAAGTCATACAAGAAAGGAGTGTTCTTTTTCCAGATCTTGTACTCTTCATTTATAACCCTTTCTTCCACAGCATCATCAAAGCCTGAAAATCCAACGCACAAAGCATAATATGAATGTACTACTTAACTGTATGCCAGTAAGGAAAATTGTCTTTTTTGTTATGTATCAAACAATTGTTAAAAAAACATGAAAATATTTCAAATAAATGTTCAATTAGGTATGAACATACCAAATGTCAGAAACGAATAAAATTGAAGGTTATGAATAAAATAATATACAAAAGGAATAAAACCAAACTGAGGTTAATTTCTTACATACTCCAAGTTAGCTGCATTTTGCAGCATTTCATCTCTTGCAGAATTATAAGGAATGAAAAAGATGGTGAAAAAATTAAATAAAACCAACACTGGCTGCTAAGAATAAGCATCCATTCTTTTTTGATTTTGATATCTGATCAAGGACACAAAGCCTCAAGCGGGTCAACGTTCATTATTTTTTTCCTTGTTTTGTAGCAAAAGCTTAGAGCAAAATGCAGCTGGACTTGATAGGGTTGCAAAATGCGAAATCACAAACTTTGATCAACGTATCCAGATGTGGGATTTGCCTGCTTCCTTCCGCCATCTGTTGGGCATGAAATGCAAGGAGAGGGAAATCAACAAGGAATCAAAAAACAATAGATGTATTCTGGTAACAAGTTCCAAGCTTAAAACAAGTGATTAGCATGTACATATGAGCAAAATTCCTATTCCCTTTGCCCAGTTATCAATTATTTATAAGTATATTATCCATTATTAATCAATTAACAATAAAAATTATGTTAGCAAATAAAATATGCAAATAAACAATTAAAAAGGATATGAAGTTTTTTGATAGTACCACTTCCAATGTGCAAGTTGTTCATTATTGTTTTGTTTATAGGTGTTATACAATATCAACTAAAGAGGGCTTTAAAATATATGAAAGACTTGAAATTTGCAATCTTCAAACAATTAAACAAACAGTTTGTAAGTCATTCAAAATTACTGAGCTAATAAAAAAATCAAGAGCTAATACCTTGCATAGCATATATTTTTCAAGATATTTTATCATCTTTCACTACTACAAAGACCACCGACACTTTGATTAAATGATAAAGAATCAGACAAAATGTTCAGTTACTTTTTAAGTTGAAAATGTTAGTTGAATTCATGGTGTTAGATTTGTTATTCTAATAGTTACTTGAAGTGTATTATGGTTAGGCTACACAAAAAAAAAAAAAAAAAAAGATGACAATGAAAGGGATGTGTTAATAGCTGGCAAGATACGATCTTCAAAGAAGTTCTACTTTTCCCTCCACTTAACTCAAAAAAGACCTTGTTACACAAATACATAATAACTAAAATTTTAGCAAAATCTTATCAGATATGACACTTTAAAAATAAGCATATTTATGCAGTTAACTACATTAGCTTCAGTTTACAATTATACAAAAGTAACATGTTTAGTAAGATTCTGTATTCTACTTTACTGTCAACTGGACCCTAAAACGGCCAGCCTAAAGTGAAAGGCACAGAACAATAGAGTCATACTAAAATTTGCAATATAATAGAGAGAACGAGTCCAGTTGCAAGTAAACACAAGATAATAGGGTAATATTAAAACGAAAATATATTACTAAGTAGTTAACAAAGTTGATCCAACTTAAAAATTCGACATGTTAATTACCATGTTGGCTACTCAACCATAACGGCTCTTATTGGAAAAATAGTGGACACCCCCAAAATAAAATCTTACCTGCTTGTTAAGTTGGATCAAACATATTAAGATCTTATAATATATTTTGCTTTTACACTACCCTTTCGTCTTGCAAATGATCGTTTTCCCTGTTTACCCGTGTCAAGTAGGTTTTTCTAGTGTACTGCGCTGTGTTGGGCATTAAAGTATGACCAGTATCATGTATATCTATTACTAAAATGTGGAAGATTGTAAAGAGATACTGTTCAAGGATTGAGGGCATCAAACCAAATTTTGTTCTCAACACAGTTTCTGATGGTGTAAGTTTTATCTAGTTTCAAAGTGCGCAGTAAAGCCTTACCTAACGATAAGGTAACAGAGGTCGCATTACTTTAAGGAAATGTTACACTTAGTACTACGGTGCCCGTACATGACAGTATAGACGTGTATTTTACAAAACTATTTCAACAGAGATAGCCTCGTGTTTCTTGCTTTGTTTGCTGGCTATCTTTGTGCCCATAATATCACAATGGCATGAATGGTGGCAGCATACAGAACATGAAACAGATGCGTCTCCTATTCTCATTGTTTTCTTTTAAAATGGCCGCCTCCGTTTTTGAAAATGCCGGTCAAAAAATGGCATGAATTCATAAATCAAGAGTTAACAATCAAACTATGGATTCACTTCAGCACATGCAATCCTTACCCCCGTCCTTGTCGGTCATTTTTGCTACGGTTTCAGTTGTTAATTATGCAAAAAATCGTAAAATTGTTGACAATCGAGGTGCGAGAAACAAAGACATGCGCACGAAACCGCGCCAAATACTAAGAATTGTGGGTATAAAATAAATCAATATTTTTTCACAGAGTATGAAGTAGATCAGTATCATGTGCCATGAGGATGTAATTTTTCTCTTTCTGTGCCTAAAGGAAGGGCGGTTGCATTTCATTTGAACTCAACAGAAAATGGGAGGAGAATCATCAACATCCGGGCACTTATACAAGATGGAGGCCATGTGAGGGTCCCATCCCCATTGATCAGGGCATTGTTATGTTCCACATAATATCAGGAATGTGAATATTTATATTACTTTTCAGATGACGAAAACGTAACAGTTGGAAGCAAGCAGTATTTGCCATGGAGCTAAGTGATCAGGAGCTTCGGTATTACAATGAGCTGTTTCAGATGTGCGACGTTGACAGCAACCAGAAAGTGACAAGGGCTAAAGCTACAGAACTATTTATTGCATCCGGATTACAACCTGATATTTTACACCAGGTAGTTGAGTATACTTTTCTTGCATTACTTTATATTTGACATGTTGAAATTTAAGCTGGGTTAACTGTGTCATTGAGTGCCCATAGATGTAAGAAATGGTAATCGAGTGTTGTACTTAAAATGGGTTTAATGACAGAAATAATATTATAATATTTGTAATAAATTATTAAATTGCAAAATATAAACATATTTATAGAATCAGACTAGAAATAGTGATTTTTTTTCGTAATTTAATCCAGTGTCCTTACATTACAATGCTGAGAAGGCTTGGCCTTTCCGCATTGCTGGGAATGTTAAAATTTTCACCAGTTCAGCTTGCAGCAGGAATGAATTACTATTAGCAACAAGATATTACTATTTATTTAAATTTTAAAGGCAGCTGTTTATCACATGACATAAATAGAAATGAACATTCAGATAGTAAGCCATAAACATCATGGTGTTCTAGTGCCATTTGCTAGTCAAAATGTATGTATAGTGTATGAGTCCCTTTTAGCAACCTCTCTTTGATGCCCCAATCTAAAGGTTCTGTCACACTCTAGCACATAGAACTGATGTAATTGGAATAATTGCCCATATGCAGACAAACACAAGAGTTTTGGTACATTTGTGTCTCGGCCACCCAGACAAGCGTTCAGCCGTTGGTATACATTTGCATGGGAAATGTTTTGAGCACTTTCTAAACAATTTCATAAGCTGCTTACGTGTTCATTTTCATATGCTGCAAAGAAAGGGTGATTTTAATTTCACATACAGTTCTTCCTCTATAGGTTGTGATAGTCTTAAGTTTAGGTAGCAAAACCTAATAAAGTTTCCATGTCTGCAGCGTAATACTAACTAACACACACTGAAAGATGGATGTAGAACATATCTTTCAATGTCAACTTTCTCGGAAGCTAATCTACCTTAGTTATTTATTGTAAACCAGCAAGACTCTTGAATATTGCTTTTACATACAGAGCGATATTTAAAGCATTGACATTTACTGTTGGCTTTTGATAAATGTCATTTTTATTAATCAGTGGTTGTGAGACTCTAGTGGTTAGGTGTTTTTCCTGGGCTATTCATGATATTGATTTCGATTTTTATTTTTGTATCAGCTGTTAATAAGTTATTGAAGATTTTATAAGTAACCTGGGGTTTCATAAATAGGATTGTTTGAGTGTGCTTATTTTGATAATTATTTGTGTATACTAGTAACTGTTTATCCTTTTCATCCTTTTAAGGTCTTTGACCCTTTTTTAGACATACAGAATTGTTAAACTGATTGTTGTATCATACATCGATATAGAAAGAAGGAATAATAGCAGCTTAAATATTCTAGTTTAGAATACATTATATATATTTGAAATTTACATGTTTATCATCTGTACATGTATACCATAGATAAAAGTTGTCAGATATTTATGGCTTACACATGCAGACAGTATGCGTATACACACACACATACACACACACACACACACACACACACACACACACAGAAAAGAACCTAACCTGAGGAATAGATGAAAAGGAGGCAACCGTGCCAGTGGTTAGTCACCACATAATGAAGTAATTTATCATGGGATATATTTGTAAATGTCACAGCAGTTCATGCATGAGTAGGAATGCCACCAGGTAGAGATGGTCTTTTTGACTTCCTTTTCCATATTTTCTTTGTAGATAGCTGTGTTTATACATTTCCAAAAGGCAAATAACATTCTCAACCAATAGTGCCATTAATAATTATGCCTAGAATCTGTGATATTAGAAAAGTCTAGCTGATGAAAAGATGAAATATAACAATTATTTCTTCTTGGGAACTCTATTGACCTTGTTCTATTGCACTATGCTGGTAGTCATGATGTTGTGCTTGCTAGTAACTGAATATTCCCAGAGGCCATTGGATTAAAAATCAAGCTTTTTTATCCCCTGAAACAGTAGTTGGTAGTAAATTATACAGAAGCAAAGGGAATAATCTGTGGCACAGTAATATGTATAAAAGGAAAAGGAGGTTATTTATTTTTTGAAATTTTTAAATTGAACAAGTGTTTGGTAGTTACTAGTAATTCTATATAAGAAACCTACACCATAATAAGGGTCTAGATATCTCATTTGAATTTGGAAATGTACCAATGCACATAGCTTTTGGCATGATAACATATATGGATTCACTATCTGTATCATGGCAAATTGGTATGCTGCCGTGGGTTGCCCTTGATATGGCACACCCAAGGGAGTTGCATGATAGCATGCATGGCCAGGATAAGGCTTGTTCTGCCAAGGGTTAGATGGGTTACAAGTTGTCAAGACCTGGTCTTGGCTGGTAGAGATGCAGCAGTTTCCATATACAGACTAAGACCCCATTGCCATAGACTTAGACATGTATCAACCAAACTCTGTGGGGACTCTTGCTGACTGCAATCAGAGTAAGGGAATTATATGCCTTTTATTATTTCCAATGTAGTTCTTCAATCATCACCTTTTCTGCATTCTACTTAATGCCAGGATGCATGTCATTCAGTTAAGCTGATTGCAGTCAGCAAGAGTACCTACAGAGTTGGGTTCATCCACATAGACCAATGATGGGATCTAAGGAAGAGTCTATATCGAAAAGCACTGATCTACAAAAAAGACCAGATTGAAAGTCTGCCATTAAGCATTTGCTTTTGTAAAGAAGAAGAATTTTGCAAACAAACTGTAATTAAAATGGGATTGTGTAATTGATCAATTTTGTCACAATGTTCCAAGTGTGAGCCTGTGAAGTGTGATATTTTTCCCACCTAGATTGCTTTCCCATTGATGGCCAGTGGCATAGAAGTTGATGCCTTGGTTAATGCAGAGTTATGGATTTCTTTAATGAAGGGTGGGGAGTATAATGTGAATGTATGCATCACAGCTTAGGGACCTCAATAGAAATCAATTTGTTGCAATGTTTCAAAGGCAATGAATTGGAAATATTGGTGCTTTGAGAGATCTTTTTGCTAGGCTCTGAACATCCTGGACATATGATGTAGACGAGGAAAATCTTTTTTTCTCTCTTTCTCTGTTAAGGATGATTTGTTTGTAGACAGTATTTTTTTGTAAATCTTTGATGGATAGTGCTCATGAACATGATTTTATGATCTTGTTATAGCAAATTATATAATTCTAAGGATTCACTATCCTGACAATCATAACATATTGTTATTTGAAAGGTTATGCATAGTACTGTCTTACAAGAGTGAATGTTGAAAGATAACAGTATATTGGTCTTGAAAAGTTAATACTGAGACTTTCATCCAATATACACCATATATCACAAACAGTTGTCAAAAATAAGAGCTTTACTGTAGGCAATATCCTGTGGATCATGTTATTTAGCAGGTTATTATAATAATTTATATGCAAAATTATCATAAAGTCACGATAGAAACCAATTAATTGACCCCAAGGTAATGCAAGTTTAAGCTTATAGCATCCTGATGTGTATGTAGTAAATGCAGCTCTGCGACTCTCATATATACATGTATATCATACTTTGATGATTCATATAATTTCATCCAGTATAATCCCAATCCAAGCAATTTTATAGGGGTTTCTATTGCAATGCCACAAGTGCCATAGTACCTTTAGCATGAACTAATGTGTGTTTTTTCTTTGATTGTATTTTAAACTTTGATTTTCACATTGTGTGAGTTCATTTTACTGGTACGTTAAGCTTAGTCCAAAAACTAAAAGCATTGTTTAAGTGTTGTCTTAAATACCTTTTGTTTTGATGCTTTCTAATGTACTTGTGCCAATTATTTATAAGAGGCATAACATTAGTAATAATAATAATAATAATAATAATAATAATGGTTTTGTTTTCAGATAACAGAGCTATGTGGAGCTCAGAGATTAGGTCATTTTGGCAGAAGTCAGTTTTATATTGCTCTCAAACTGATAGCTGCTGCTCAGAGTGGATTGCCCACCAAACTGGAGAGCTTCAATGCAGGTGAGGGACCCATAAATTTATTTGTATTTATAGAATTGAATACAAAACAATCATATACTTTTACCCTATTATGCTGTAGGCATTCCGTGGAAGGAGGGGATTGGGACGAAGGTGTGCACATGGTGTAGATTGTCGTTATTGTCTTTAATCTTATCTAAAGGGAAATTTTTCAAACATCACATTTACCCAAGTTCTGTCTTGTAATATTACAAGATTTTGTGCTGATTTTTACGGATACCTACCTCTAACTTAAGAAAGTATAGTTTGAAGGTTTTGTCTACAATGATACAACATTTTTTTTTACAGGAAAAGAAATCCCCCTGCCAGTGTTTAACAAGCAAACTGACCAAGGTGAGAGCTCATATTGAGCTATACTAAAACATTCTTGATGGCTGTAACAGTAAACCAAGACATTGTATTAAAACTGACAAAATTAATCTTTTGTCTCTCCAACTAATCAAAGGTTGATTTCCTTTCTTCATTCAACAGGATATGTGGTTAAGAGATATTCCTGATCAGTATTAACTATATATGCTTCTTTCCTTGTTTTATCAAGAAGTCTTCAATATATATATATATATGCCTTTGTATTTTAATATGTTCTTTTATTCATGTAAGACATCACAAAATAATCAATGATTTTATTTTATGCAGAGCCGAGAACTACGCCAGTTCAACAAGGATTCAATCAGCCAAAGTCTGAGATTGACAAGTAAGTGACAGTCTTTAATTAATCTGCAATAAAAAAATACTATTCAAGAAACTGATTGACTGGAATCTGATCCTATATGACTACATAAGTGTTTCCCACTCTTAGGCCATTAACTTCTTTTTGAAATATATATCCCTTTACTTTTTACTTGCTTTGAATGTATCCAGCATTATTTAATAAAAATGCTTTTATGTCCAAGGCTATGTTATTTCTGCATAAACCTGTACTCTCATTTATTGTGTTTACCATTTGTCTCAGGGAATATAGTGTGTATGGAAGCAAATGGTGGACTTTCTAGATTAAGCCCTTAAACTGTTTTAGTCAAGATGGTGCTAGATGCAGCCCGTGTTGTAAATAACTAAAAAGGCACTGGATTTCTATCCTCACCATACAAGCCACAGTATCTCCATATAAGGTGACTCCTACTGTGCCCAAGTAAATTACCATGATTCAGTTTCATATATATTATAGACAGTCAAAGATGCTAATTGAATATTATTAATATTTTTTTGGTCTATAGATCTTCTGGCCAGCAGCCAGCAGGCCAGTTACCACCACCACCAAAGCACAGCAGGGGCTCAACAAGGGAGAGACCTGTGGGGCCTGGAGGGGTTATACCTTCAACAGCAGCAGTACCACCACCAGCAGCAACAGGGGTAGAGGTGCACTCAAATCCCGTACAATCTCCTCAGCCATTACAGCCACAGGTAATGAATCAGATATAATGTTTATATGAAATATTTGTGATAGAAAATTATTTCAATGGACAAAGAGTAGAATCAAAAGAAGTGTAATATGTAAAAAAAGCAACAAATCAGATATAATATAAAATATTTATGAACGAAAATTATTTCACTTAACATGGAGTTGAGTAAACAGCTATGTTAAATGTAGAAAAAACAAGTTAAAAGGTTTGGAATTACCTTGTTTAGAGTTTAAAAGATGATATGATATTATGAATGAGAAATGATAGCATAGACTTTTAGTAGAATTTAAGAAAGGGGAAGTTGTTTTTACTCGTCTCAAGTAGTTTTTTATCTAGACTAGAGATGAGTAAGATTTGATTTGGTTAATCTATTCTGCATTTTGGTGTGTGGAGAGCTGTGCTGTAACAACTCAGAAAAATCTAACCATGTCCTATATATCTTACAGTGTTAAAACTTAATTCTGCATCCTCTTTATGTAGACTTTGTCCATGGAGCATGGCTATCTTTTTTCATAATCTAACCTTGATCTCTTTTGTCATTTTCTAGCCAGCTAAGCCCGAGTCCCCAAATACCACCAAGACCCCAGTGCAGAGCCCTCCCCTATCTCCCAACAGCCAACACAAGGCTCCACAAACCAATGACAGCTATAATAATGCTACGCAGGATGGTGGAACACAGTTAGAGAAAGGATGGGCTTCTTTTGAGGATAGGAATGAGCAGGATCAGGATATACAAGGTATGCCTTTCTTCCTCTCCAAAATCTAATTAAAGATTTTATTAGAGTATTGGAATTATGTACATCTTCAAAACACCAGGATATTGGTGACATCCTACTTCTGATGTATATTGATAGCAGTGGAGAAAGATACCTGGATTAACATTGTTTGAAGCCTGGAGGATGAATGACATTTCAAGCCACATTTCATGATACAGTGAAAAGAATCCATTACCATGATTAAAAGATATAGTGCATGCAGTTGTAAGTTTTAATTAATTTTTTTTTTGTGATGTTTGTCTAACTCTCAGTGAAAGGATTTGTCCTTTTACAGTTGTAAAATCTCTTAATGATTTAGAACAGAGTTGTTCATTTTTTCCCTTTTGCTTACTTAACTGAACTCTAAACTAGTCATTCTTTTCCAGGTTTGATATCGCATGATGATGTAGACCACGGTGGCAAGCAGTGGGCTCGTTTTTCTTCTGATGCTAGTAGTAACAAGCTGGATTCCTCTGATGTGAACAGCTCAGACACAGACAGTGTAGAAGATATATGGATGATTTCTGATGAGCAGAAGGAATATTATGTCAAACAGTTCAGGACACTACAACCTGATTTGAATGGAGTTATATTAGGTGAGGCATTGTATTTTGATAGTGAATCTGGTTAGTATCAATATTGACTTGTAATACGTGAAATGTAGAAATGAACAGGCTCAGGAGAAAATACAACAAAACACAATGACTTTAATGATTGATACCAAACTCATTTTTGTATCTCTGTAGGTGCTGTTGCAAAAGATTTCTTCGAAAAGTCCAAGTTGCCAAATGATGTCCTTTCTAAGATTTGGTAAGTGATGCTGCTTTTTGTGAGGTATTTTACAGAATATTATATGTATATAAATTTAAATGTAGGACATTTTTTCCCAGGACGTTATGCTGTTCACATAAATTTCTGTGATCCTCAGTATTTCATCTAGTATTACTTAAAATGGCGTGATATTGTGTTGGATAAAGGTAGAGTTTTATTATTTATTTTTTCATCTGCTATCAATGGTACGTTATTTTTTTTTAGAAAAATTTCAGTCTTGGGATTAATTATATTTTACAGGAGGTTATCTGATGTCAATAAAGATGGTGCTTTATCTTTAGAGGAGTTTTGTACAGCAATGCATTTAGTTGTGCTGAGGAGAAATGAAATAGAACTGCCAGACAGTTTGCCACCTTCCCTGATGCCATATACAACACTTACAGGTGAGGAGACTCTTACCCATTAGTATTTAAGTTATGTTTTATATCGTTGGGTCTTGTACATACACACTCAGCCCTTTAGGCTTATGGGAATCTTTTGTAAATTTATAAAACAGAAACTGTTATCTGGTATTGCAAATTGTGTTCATGTAATTCCACATATCTTGAATTGGTCATAAAAGCAAGATATAGTCTTAGCTATAGTTTTAGCTATGGAAAATAATTTTTTTTACAGTGCTTATATTTCAATAATATTTGATAGAATTTAAAAAAATTATGCGTAAAAATCTTAACGTTTGAACTTTGGCGTAGTAGTAGTAGTCCTGTGTTATTCATGAATTATGAATTTAGTTAGTGAGCAAGAGGAAAATAAGAGATAATTATGCCTCTTCATCATACAGAACAAGAATAAACAAAAGAAACCAAAAAATTTAATTAACTCAAATTTAAAACACACTTAGCTCAGGTTGAGGTTATTCTGTTTGTCTTTCTTGGCAGATGAACCTTTCAACCTTGACCTTCCTCCTGGCAGTACTATCAAGAGACCCACTCCCACATCACCGTCACCACAGCAACCAAACCAGCAGGTGAGTGGGCTGTGATACATCTGTGTGATGTGTGCTTCAATAGCATGGCTTCTGCATGTAGATGCCATATTGAAATGCTGTGCTGTTGTAGAGTTTAGCATGCAATGCACTTCAGTTTTTACATTCCTTTATTATTATTTTTTTTTATGAAGGAAAGAGAATTAAAATTTGTTTGATTTTTATGTATATATTTGTTTATTAATTTATTCACCTGTACAGTTGTTATTTATTTATTTATTTATTTATTTATTTATTTATTTATTTATTTATTTTTTTTTTTTTTGAAGACTGAATATTTTTCTTGTCAAGTGATATTATGTATGTGTCCTTTTATTTGCTGTCAAGGTGCATGTTCTCCATTATCAATAATAATCAGTAAAATAATACAGGGTTTTTGATAAGCTCTAGCATCTGTGAGCTTTTTTTTTTTTTGGGGGGGGGGGGAGGCAGGGGGTTCACAGTAAACTTATTTATTAATTTTTTTAAAATAATGCATCCTTATCTAACTTTGAGTGCTGTTTGTATAGTATGCAGTGCTAACTAACTTGCTTAAACCTCCTATATCACAGTGGAATTTGCTTGAATATAAAACTGCACGCTTTTGGAATAAATGTGTTGACAAGGTCATTTAGATCTGATATTTTCATATTAAATTCCTGTCCCCAAAAATAAATAGATTTGTTAACAAGGTCATTTAAATCTGATATTTTCATATTAAATTCCTGTCCCCAAAAATGTAGTCAGTCATTAGAAAAAGGTAATGAATGAGTAATGAGTGTTGTTCATTTTGCAAAAGAAGTCCACATTCAATGAAGTGTATAAATCACCTTTTCTTTATCTGTTCTTATCTCACTAGTGGTCAACTAACTTTCCACCTGATTCCCCTTCCTCAAGCGTAGTGTCTTCGCCAGGAGCAAAGCTTCCTACTTTTGAATTTCGACCAATCACAGCTGATTCTGTAAGTTGGTTGCGGGTCTTA
Source organism: Lingula anatina (assembly GCF_001039355.2). Next base: position 26,999 of record NW_019775644.1, on the reverse strand, counting down.
ACTTCGGTTGTGAGCTGTGCATGAGATGAAAAAAAGCATGTGTAGATTTGGCTAAATGGGCTTTAATTATGAAAAATTTGTAACTTTGTAAACGAATAAAATTTGACCACATTCAACATTGTTTGTTTGATAAATTTTGAAGGAAAATGTGTGCCAGAGTAAGTGCAATATGATCATAACACTTTTTATGAGGCTGTATCTGTTGTTTGTTGCAAACTGCCCTTTGTATTGATAGGATTCCAAGATAATACATCCTGTTGCACTGCGGATGTCTCCTGATGGACACCTGGTAGATGATAGGGGGCGTACACAGTCAGGTAGGTGAGACATTACCACAGGGTGCGGCATCGGTCGATTTGGATTCATACTAGTAAAAACATTGATTTTCAAATGTTACTGGTCTAATTGGACTACTGGAAATTGGAAGTTTGTTTTGAAATATTTCCCATTATCTTTGGTTTTCACCTTAAGACTAATTTTGATTCAGACTAGTATTTTTTCTAAGGCATATTTGTCCAGTAGCCTGTAGGCTAAAGTTTTAAGATGCTGACTGCTACTTGAAATGGAAGAAACATACTCTGATATGTAGCCATGTTTCTGCAGATGTTTCTTTGGATGAATACAGGCAACAGAAAACATATCACATTTGATGTTAAGATGCTTATAACTTTGATTGTTACACTGAATAGATTTGTCTTATTGTCTTTATTTATAGAATATTTGTAACAAGTTGTGAAGACACCATTAATTAAATGATAAACTTTGAAATAAAAAAGGGGACTTGATCCACATCCTTATGGTCTGCATAATCCTAAATTTATATTCCGTTTCCAGAACCTTCACCCTATGACCCCTCTGCTGCTGCTTCTACCGCTTCCAATGCTGCTGCTCCCCACGAAGCGAACCAAGAAAGCTTAGTCAGCCCGACCAGGGGTCGGTCACAGACAGAATCTTTTCTCCATTCTCCACCACTTGATACCAACCCCCCTTCAAAGCTTACAGGGCCCTTGCAAGGCAGACCCAGACCCACACCAAAGAAAGCTCAACCTGGTGAGTTCATGTCATAACTCTCCTTTTTTAAAATTTATTTATTTGTTTGTTTGTTGAAAAGGCCGACCAAGACCAGTGCCAAGACCTTTCAGTAAGTAAACGTTTTCTTAACATTGCTTCTGTTCTGTTGTATGCAGGTGAGACTGGTTCAGAGAGTGAGCTGTTACCTGTGCTTCTGTCATTTGATTTAGAATGTGAGAAATTTATAAATAGTGACATTTCATTTCTTTGATTAGGAAAGATTAAGACCATAGCCATAACCTTTTGCCACCTTCACCTGCAAAACTTTTCCCAACCACCACCCCCAAAATTGCCCTGGACTAATATAGATAAAAATGGATATTGTTTGCATCTGTTGTTGACAGTGCATGTGAATTTTTTTTTTTTTCAAACTGTCCTGTTGTTCGTAAGATCTATGCACGTGTGTGTGCATGTGTGTGTGTGTGTGTGTTTGTGTGCTTTGAAGTTAGTTTTGAATCACACTGCCATCTGGTCTGTATGAAAGAAAGAATGCATTTATAAAACATTTAAAAATAAGAAGAGGTAAGAAAGAAGTTCTATAAGATACTGACTGAATGGAGAGCCTTTAAGTTCAATGTGGCCTGCATGTTAGTATTGTTGAATCAGATTTAAGTTGTCTTCAGTTTTGTTTCATGGCTAGCTACAGCAAAACATCTGTTGTCAGATAAACTCTTAATGCATGGTTTTAATGTGAAATAAACAAAATATACAATCATGGAAACACATCGTAGACTACGATATATTTCTATGATCCAATGCATATGTAAACGAATGACTTGGTCATAGTAGTTGTTCATGCATGGAGTGTGTTGTTATGATTATGCATGTTCTTCCCTAGTTCAAGGTCATGCCCCAGGTCCTGGAGCCCAGCCCTTACTACAGCCACCTCCCCATCAACAACACTCAGTGGACACCTCCACAGACAGTAAACCAAGTAAGTAGCAGGGGTGACATAGATAAACACCAGGGTTTAGTAGGAATCCATATGCAAGGCACAACATCAGATCAACCAGAAGTGTTTTGAACACAAAATATACGGCATGAAGTTTAACATATATTATGCCCCCCACCCACCCCCACCCCCAAGAAAAAAAAACCTTATTGTGTTTATCAAAGGTCACCACTGTGCCTGAATTCAGATGTCAAATATGCTCAATGACAACACAAAAATAAACACCATATCAATCCTTTCATCTACTAACAACAAAATTGGACACACTGACTAAATATTAACTGGATCATAATGATGTTATCTTATTTTCACAATGGTTTAAAGTAATTAAAAGTGCCTTGTATATTTGTCAAAAATTGATACTTTCCATATATATATATATATATATATATATATATATATATATATATATATATATATATATATGAGACCTAACTAGTGTGTTTTGAACTTTTCAACTCTGTTATGGTAATTGACAGAAGTTTTACAATACTGCCATAAACTGCCATAGAAAATGCATAAACACATAATGTTGATATATATTGCTTGTAGTGTCAGTTTCTTAGTGTATTGATTTTTAACTCTGTTTTTTGTTCAGACTGATGTATTAATCTTTTACCTTCTTAATTATTTTTGTTGTGACTGTCCAAACCATGCTTGGCCTGTTCTGTTGTAGAAGTTGTACGTACACTCAGTACTAGTATACCTAAGCGTGGCCCAGTCTATGGACATTTCAGAAGTCAGTCCCTGGATTATAGATCTTTACAAAGGGCCAAAACAGCAGGTTTGGTGATTTTTGAATCACATTTTTCCCCGAGGTGGTTGGCCATGTTGGAATGACCTTTTAGTTCCTGTTAGATTTTATTATAGTTTTTTTTCCTTGGGAGTTTTGAACTGCATTCTTTTTAAGGTTTAGTTATCCTACTAACGGGCCTTAGAAATGAAATAATTGTCTGTGACCTTGAGTTTGTGATCACAAATGCTGAATTAACGCCTCAAACTGAAATTTCATGGTGCGAATGTAGAAATGGTGGACGTGGGCACCATGATGCAGATTGTGAATCGTCAATCCAGTTACCTACCAAATTGGTTTTCATAAGGTTTTTGAGAGCACATCACTTTGTTATTGAAAAAAAGGTTTGGTTGAGAAAAAGAGGCCATATGTAAACAGCAGAGAACTGGATGAAAAAGGCCAAATTGTTTGTGCTCTTTTATGTGATGCTCATGACCAGTTTTTACATCAAGTTGTTAATTCAGCATTCAAGATTGTACATCCACGCCTTGAGATCCCAAATGGCAATTATCATTTATTAGGCCTGACTAACCAACCAGTGAAGCAAGGGTAGTACAGATTATTGCTTTGTCTCCTTATAGTTATTTTGCCCTACCTCAACATTTTGCATGGTAAATGAACTAATAGCAACAGCCATTTTTATGCACAGATTTGAAATGTTTATTTCATTTATTAATTTTTTTTCAGTGGGGAATTGAAAACTTTTGGCATTCACAATGGTATCTGTCCCTGTCTACCAGCATTTCTTCTATAGTTTTTTAAGCATGTACTGGGAAGTTTTGTAGTGATTACATGTGATGGTACTTAGTGGTGTTTTTCTTTAGAGTAGGATTAAAGGATAGACAATTATTTCACCCTAGATTGGCACTGTTCTAACAGTATTTTTTCACAAGGAGAAAATCTTAGACAGTTTGCTCCAACCCAAACCTAAAGCTCTAGGTCTAATGGTGCTTTTTCTCCCCAACCCAAGAATAAATGTGAATCTCTCCTTTCTGTTTGCACAAATTCAGTGCTCTGTCTTATTTCTCATAATTCTTGTTAGGGAAGCTTTATCTGAATGAACTGTTTTTATATGGAAGTTCCCCATTTTGAATCTTTAACATACTCTTTTTACAAATGTATTTTACTCATTCTCATGTCATTTTCTAAAACAATTTATGCCTTAATTTTGATTTTATAGTTTGTGGAATTGTGTGATTTTTCTATTAGTAGCTTCACTTTTGCATGTTTAAGCTGTTTGATTTTTGCAGTTTTAGCCATTTAATAATTTGTTTATTTAGGCAGTCATTCATTAGTGTCAAAGGCATTTTAAGCATTTATAAACATTTACTGGAAGGGAAATAATTACTCAAGAATTATTTTGATTGCAGATTCTCTTGGTCCCTTGGCCCCTCCTCCAGCAGTGCCCCCTAGAGGACCAAACAAAGAAGTAAGAAATCCCACAGTAGCCTTCATTTTAATTAGCCATTTGGTATTAAGAATGTGCATATATGAAAGACTGATCGCTTGGGAATATTTTAAAATGGAGAGAAATTCATTTGTCATTCATATGTAGAACATGAGATATAAAACTATAGATATTTTATAATAGGGAATGTAATACCCTGTCTTTGAAGTAACATGTCATTTCTAAAGTGTAACGCATGGCCAATAGAATGTTAATACAATGTTTATATGAAAATTAATAAAAATCTATTTCTGTGTTCCTTGAAACTGTCATTCCAATCCTTTATGATAATGAAACATGTATGTAGAACAGCATGCAGATCACAGCAGCAAAAGCATAATTTTATCCTAAATTCCCTGCTATGCTATCCCTGTGTTATTAAGCCAATATTTCAAAGAGTGAAGGACATTGCCATTATCGGGGCCATACGACCAAAAGTGAGCCTTTTATAGGCAGGACGACAACAGTCCTTGTAGAACCATGTATGAACAAGATCTCAACACTTAGAAAAGCTGGATAATAATTATGTACTCGGCTAATGGTGGCTTTAAATGGTGTTGTATGAATTTGGAATTAAATTAATATAAGCTGTTGTGATACATATGACTACCATTTCACGATTCAGAGCCTTCCCAAAAAGCTAGTCAATCAAATGAGTGAGCCTGCAGTATTGAGTGCAATAGAAACAGATACTCATGTTAACCATGTAGAAACACAAAGAAGAACAGTGTCTTTAGATCATCCACAAATGGTGAGTGTGATTTACAAAACATGTTAAAGACAGCCTGCTATCTCCATCTAGCAAAGGAATTGTAAACTTCAGTATGAGTTGCAGCTTTATTGGTCTTTGTGGGAAGCAAAGTTCCAAAACAGAAAGCTCAACAGTGGCCTGGGCTATATTTAAAAAAGATGAAACGCTGAAAGTCACTTATTCCATATTTTCGTTTTGGTAGTTTTTAAAAAGTTTACAGTTCTGCTGCAAGATGGTGATGCCAGGCAAATTTAACACTGTTCTTGAAGACAATTATTAAATGAGAATCAATGAAGGTACTCATGCCTTGGTTTTACTCTGCTCTACAGGGTACAGATGATATTACAGAAGAAGAGCAGGAACATAGTGGTGGAGGTGGGTTTCTTTGCAATCTATCCATAATAGAAGTAGAAAAAATTGATTTTTTCTCCATTGCTAGAGATAGACTCTCTGATAGTCATTTGTGATGTTTTTACCTGTTTGAGTAGAACGTAATTGTTTATCTGCCTTTAAAATGTTTAACATGGTTTTTGATCAGTAAACAAAGCTTGTGTGATTTTGTTTTTCTGGGGAGGTTATGTTGCCTCTAATATGTGTCTTTGGTACACATTTCATTTTAGGTTTGAATGCCACTGTTAAAGCAGATATTGGGACAAAAGTGGTAAGTAAAATGCCTGCAGAAAGTTCAGTACTCTGCATAGTTCTACCCTGTGTATACAGTTCCTTGAAGGTACACTCCATGGGTTTGAAAATATCCAAAATGCTTTTTTTTGCCAGAATTTCTTATAACACCTTACATACACTAGAAATGATTTTACCCCTGAAATATATTTTTTAGCATACCTGGTGTTGATATTTCCAGTGGAGCTCAGAGAAAAATGGTCCCAGTTATAATGAATGGCCAGTCACTTTAAGTTAAAATGAACTTTTATAAATTTTGTCCAAGTTCAAATGCAGAGAGTAATAGATAAATGATCTGTGAGTTTGAGCAAATTGCATATTTTCCTAGGGAAGATCCATTTTGGTGGGTAAGTGTCCCTTTGATTGGACACAAAATTCCTGTTGAGTAAAGTAAAAAAAATGAAGCTGAAAGGGGAATGCAAATACAGTCTTTTTGCATATGTTAAAACTTAGGTTTTCAGTCCTATAATGCACCATTTTAAGCTGTTTGAAATTGAGCAAATGTGTGCCAAATAGTAAAACATCAGACTTGAATATATAATATCTGAGACTGGTAATTCATCTGGTGATGGCCATCTTTTTCTTTTACTTCAGAGATCCTTGTCACCTCCTACAGCCAGTGCAATCAGGGAAGAAATGAATCATAAAGCCAAAAAGTAAGTACTAGACACCTACATGGCAGGTGTGTGTGTGTGTGTGTGTGTCATTTGTTTGGACTCTTCGTTACAGAGTTGCCTTAGAGTAATATCCACAATGTTACAGTAATAAGGCGGTTATAGTACATTTACATAATTAAATGCCAGTCTCAAAGCAGAATAAAAAAGTAAAATTACTACCAACTTGATAATAAAAATTCTTAATTTATTTTCCTACATATGTCTGTAACCCATTATTTCAGAGCAAGAGACAAAAGAGAAATTCAAGCTGCCATTCGTCAACAACGGATGAATAACATGCAATTTCAGCGGCTGAATGGAGAACTAAACCAGGAGCTGCAAGAAGTGATGGAACAGAGGATAGCATTGGAAATACAGCTAGAACACTTGCGCCCTTTCTCTAATACCTGACAGTGCACAAATCGACACCCGTCACACAATTTATTCCAAGCGTTAAGTCTACAGCAGTATTTGTGTTTTATGTAAAATGTCTTTGCTCACTGCTATACAAATTGGGAGGCTCTGCTCCCTTGTTGCCAGTTTAATTAAGTGATATCTCAGATCTGTCTGTGGACATTGCAGGTAGTTGAGCTGTGGTGGTTGAATACCAAATTATCGTGGCATTGTCAGCTGTTGATTACTGCAAATACAAATGCTTCATAGAGCTGCTGATCCACACCATGTCCCCTATGATATTTGTCTCCATGCCTCAGTGTTTTGATTACAGGTGATGTGTTTAGCTTGTTAGCTTTGTTTTTACAGTATTTTATCTGCTCAAAAGAAGACATGTTGTGGTTTCTGGGAGAAATGAGATCTGATGGTAGAAACTGTCACGAACTAGTCACTGACTCGAGTGCCATCGTCATGTCAGCCTAACAAAGAAATATAATTTCTAGCTTAAAACAATTGCTGTTTGACAGCCCTAAGTGCAAATAACCTTGAACGGGTATGTTGAACTCTGCATGCCATTCTGTGTATCTTCTTTCAACAACTTGTATTAGTTCAGTGTACAATTTGTATTATCTCAGCATAATTGTCTGCACTTCATTATGTATCTCAGCCTGGGAGAGCAGTGCTCTGGCTATGACAGGCTGCTGGCTGCAGACTCGAGCCAAATGCATCCTTGAACATAGACCAAAAAATGGCCATGCATTTTGTTGCAAAGTTGTCTTCACAGGTTCAGTAAAAAAAGTGTTGTCAGTGTTTCCTAAAGTAGTTGTCATGTCAATGTGTATTTGTTAACTTGTTTTGTTGGAAAAAGAGCATTCTGAGCACAGATGTGGAATTAAGTTTATTGGGCAGCATGAAGAAAAGTGACCAGTAAAAGCACCTTTCTGACACATGTAAATGTTGTTTGTGGAATCTGTTTCACATAACACTGCTTCACTGTAAATTTATTCTTCAGACTTGATTGTAAATAATCTTGTTCAACATGATATTTGGCAAAAAGATAATAGGATAGTGAATTTAAAAATGTCAAAGTGATATATATATATATATATATATATATTACACACACATGATTAACATAACTGTTCTATTTTGTAATTTTTTTTCCTAAAGGGGAAAAAAGTGAAACTTCACTTGTAATTGAATATTAAGTATTTATTTAAAGTGTACACTTTATACCCATAGTCCAGTTTTGGTAGTTGATTTGTCATTACTCGTACTGCTGTAACATACTGAGACTCGTGAAATATTAAGAAGCTGAAGAAAATTGAGTTACATTATCACAATACATGATGAGACAGAAAAAAATGTAAAAATATCTACTCGCTTCACTCTTCATTCTGTTTCTTTTATTACATTATATAACATTATTCATTACAAATGAAATTAATAAATTATGTAAGATCTGTACATATTAAGATGTTCAAACAAAAATGTGAGGTATAAATAAAAATAGTCAATCCAGTTTGTTTGGCAATTTCTTCATTTTGCTTGCCATTAGGTTTAAAGTTTCTTTTGTAGCTGAAAGAATTATCACATGGGCAGAACATTGCTGTAGCTTCACTGCCTGTCAAATGTATTCTATAAATATAGGCCCTGGTTTATTTGTCAGCTTTTCAAACATACTGAAAAAAATAGAGAAAAGTAATAAAATGAAGGGTAAAGTATCCTTTAAGTATGTCACATACTGGACCATAGTTGCTACACAATAAGTCAACTTCATGTTAAAATCATTCCAAAACATTTGGTTATCCACAACTGGTAATTCATTCATTACCTAAAAGATATTTCACACAGATTCCTCTATGTTCAACTAGATGGCTTACTCTTGATTAACAATTTATTTATTTATTTATTATTATTTTTTTTAATAAATTCTTGGTTCGCTATTTCTCCACCTTAAATGTAAATGTGATCTACCTACTTGTGTCATAGTCTCATGGTCTGCACAGGGATACTCCAGGTGGGTGGGGTTCAAAACATTTTTGTGCATACCTAGTTCATAAACTTCAAAAGCCCTACACATCTGAAATAAATATTTTGCACAATACGCAACAAGTGTTTAAAAGGCTCCTCTTGAAAGACTATATGTATCTGAAAGGATTTCAAATTTTAAAAAGCTATTTACTGACAGTCTTCCAAATTATCTTTGTTGATTCATCCTCCAATTTTGACCTTCTTCCAACAGAAAAAATTAGACACCCGTCAATGTAAACTTGAAAATCTGACTGTCTTCTGGAAGATCCAGAAGATGGCCTAAATCCGCCCCTGCATTGCTATTATCTCTCTTAAAATGGACTGTTATAGTTAAAAGAACAAAATCATAAGAACCAACTCTAATTTAAAATCAATTCAAAGGAGTGCCTCTAAAAATCAATGTATTTTTGAGAATTTTTTTTTCCTCACTTGAAATGCACAGCGTTCAGGAGGCATCCTTCCAACAGCAGTCCCCAGACCAGGACACAAGACGCTTCTTATTGGCTCATTGGCTGGCACTGCATTGTGCTTTTTGACTAAAAGTGTATTTTACGGAACAAAGGTCAATGTAAGGCCTCAGAATTGACCCACTGCCACAAAGAATCTAAAATACCTAATGAATTATGCCAGCAGTGCAATGATCAATGCTGATTGTGTTAGTTGTATGTTCTGCAGTCAACTGTGGGTGTGTCATACTGCAACGTTGCTAAAACATGAAAAACTCAATTTTGGTTCTTCCCTTACATGGCAGTACTATAATTTAGGAAAGTGGTTATGAAAATCAAAACCAGTTTTCTTCATCTGTTCTTCTTAATTATCCATAAGCAATACTAGCTGACTTACCAGCAAGAATAACAGCCCGAAACGCCAGATAAGCATTGACAGTGTCTGCCACTTCTAATGGGACTCTCATGGTGGGTGCTGAGATGAGAAACTTGATTGGCTGGCCACCATTGTACTTGGACCAATCCAGTGAGCCCTCTTTGACTCCACCTTCAAAAGTTTCGATTATGGCTGCTTGTCCCTGAAGAGGGAAAAATCCTTTTAAAAATACTCCCATCTTTTATAAATCACTTTATGCAAAATGTAGTGCATTTGTATCTGCAATATAAAGTCTTTGAAAGCTTGCCACTTCTGCAGAAGTACTTAAGCAATATCTAGGAAACATAATTTTCGAAACCATTTTACTTTATTAACCACAACCTACCACAAGCACTTCACCATTGTACTCTTTCCTTATCACTTCCTGGAGGCGCTCTTGCCTAGAAGAAATTGAAAATATTGAAATATCCTTTTTGGAGATCCATGAACAGCAGGTATGCAGCACCAGTCAAATCTGAAGCCAATAGTTTAAAAAAAACATTTACAGAAGACCCACCTTCACTACCAGTAAGCCTCTGCAAATTCCAGTGAGTTGCAAAGGAATACTGATAACAGAAGTGAATTTGCAATGAGCTCTGACACTGAAGTGAAAATGAATTTAAAAAAAACTCATTACCATATTTTTAGACCAATGGATTTTTAGACTGCTGTGACACACCCACTTTTTCAGTCACATGCAGGTAACCATTATTTGTTTGATAAAACGTAATTATCCTTGACTTAAAGACTAAATAACATCAGTCAAATCATGATTTCTTCCTGGAAACACCAAGGTCCATAGGCAGAAGACCAAAATGTGGTGTGTTTAACTAATGTTATTTAATCTCTAAGTTAAGAATAAATTTACCTCTATTTATAATTATCATTCATCTAGAGACCATAAAAAACTTCCTTCATAGCATTATTTGTTTATAAGATTTCAGTGTTTATGTGTACAATTGTTATATATTGCTTCCATTATAGTCAAAATAAACTTTGGCTTACAGGATGCCCATTTCAAAGTTGACATCAGAACTTGAAAAATGATAATAAAAAAGTGATATAAGAAATATGAAACCAGGAAGAGATAAAAAAAATAATAATGTAAACAGTGAAAGGAGAATCAAAAGAAAAGTTAATATGAAAAGAAATAGCAGCAGATATACTTAGTGTAATGTAATATAATTTGACTCACATTTGCCAACCAAAGTGTCTTGTATAGACCATATCAATCCCTCCATCCATAAAACCAAAACTGTTCGCTGGAGAGACCTAGAAAAAATTGCAAATATTGTCCACTCTGACTTTTAATTGTGTAAAAATTTTAAAAATCCAATTACCTGCACATGAATAGAATTATATAATTTCTCCAGATCAAAATGGACTACAAAAGCAACAGTAACTTACAATAGCATCAGCAGATGGAGCATCTTTCCCAAATATATGCCCGTTGTGTATCTGAAAATAATAAAATAAATATAAAATTTCTTATATACCCAAGATATTGAATGTGGTGGTATGACAACATTTACCTCTCATACTGATAGATGGATAAATTAATTAAGATTTAAGACGTGTCTACATACAAAGTTTGGTCAACCATATCTCGATCTTTAAGTTCTTTCTCTGCTAGTTCTCTGATAAACCTTCACACAAACAAAACTCAATCATTTCTCCTGCTTGCTAACATTCACACCAATAAGGATGGAATTATATAACTTGATTTTTATAAAAGTATCTACTTCCTTGACAAAACAAAAGGTATATATACACTAACAGATAATTGTATGCTTTCATTAATTAGACAGACTGCATTTGGGTGGAAAATGTGAAAAATATTCTACCTGTATCCTGTCTGCGTGATCTTTGAAGAGCTCCTGCCAGGCTTGTACCATTTTTGGATTGTAATCACAAAGTTTGTACTGGACTTGAAAGTCATTTGTACTTACTTCATTCGTCGCCATAACTTGATTTTTAAGCGGGACGTCTTTGATCTTAGACCCCTACTTCTCCTAACGTAAAATAATGGTCTAAATAGGCACTAATACGTGAGCTGCTTTTGCAAACAATCAAATGACTGGAAACTGTCATACTACCACATATACTTTCGTGTCAGTGCAAACGTCATTCTCAACTACATGTCCATGCTGATGTCATTACACTGCGTTTGACTTACCGGCATGAGTCATTTATCAATCGAAAATCGAAACTTATACATATCGACTAACGATAGTGATGTTCGCTAGCTTTTGATTATGATTTGGAGAATAAGGGGGTTGAACTTATGAAGTACCATAAGACATAAAATAATTGTTTCACTCTTCTACATTCGAGCTGTTGTTCAGATTGTAAAGCAAGCGAGCGACGACGCACGTGGCCATGTTTACAAGTACTTTCGTGTACGTGTTGAAGCAAACAGAAAGATGGCGCTAAATTCATCATCGGAAGAGCCCATCCCGTAGGAATGATGGTAACTTGACACCCGTGAGTCATTACAAACATCTGCAGCCCAGGTATTGTCATTTTTTAATGCTTTACCTGTGATTTTTCAGTGATTGTTTTTCTGACAGGTGATATGCCTTTTTTCCGGCACTTAAAATCGACTAATTTACGAGTGAATGCAAACAGGAGATGAGAAATGCGTCCCCCGCAAGGTAGACTCGTCCATATAATGCGTACAATCCCGGGATTTCCCTTCACATTTGAAGTGCTCCTGTTGTGTCTGAGTTAAGCGGTGTGACATAGCGGCAACACAATAATGCTACCTGCAATTATCTTATTCCACTGTTTGTGTGTTTTTCACATCGTCACAGGTAAGATCGTGCTATTTTACACTTACGTTATTGTATAGGATGCAAAGAGAGCGTGTGCTTTGAACTCAACTTGTCTTTTTCGTGATGATCTTGTATCTATAATATATTTTAATGATACTTGTGTGAATGAGCTGCCAGTGCCTATTACTTGCCAAGCGCTGTTGTTGATATTCCACTTTAATTTAAAAAGCCATGCTGCAGGCGATATCAGTGCTAACTTATATAACCTTACTGATAATAGCTACACGCTTCTCCTGTGCACACAATGCCTGTCATTGATTGATTATAGATCAGTACTTACCAGTATACTGGTTTCTTAAACTGCATGTACACGAGCTCTTCCAAAGGCCTAGAATGCAATCTAATACTAATCTTACAGTTTCAAATCTATACTTGTATAGCTAGAGTAAACTGTCTTATTTCTCATTCTCAGTATAAGTTTATCAGATGATCCTTGAATACCCCCCTCCCCTGTTTAGCATACAGTATTACTGCCATGCGCTTCAAATGGTCTCTCATTGTAAACTGGATTTTAGAAATGTACTCACATTTTTGGATACTCCAGTTGAAAGTATTCTCTGCTGATAGCCACTATGTCTGTGTTCTGTGTGCGTAGGTTTATGCAGTATAATCTACCTATTTTATTCAAAATCCATAAACGTGTCTGTACCATAAAATTGACTCCTATTAATTTTTTTTCTTGAGAGTAATTACACTGAAGCGTCTGAAGACTGTGTCCTTGAGGGCTTTTTTAATAGATTAAATTTTTGCTGTCAACATCAGTTTGTTGCATAATTTTCAATCATCAAATTTGAAACAAGATGAAAATAGTTTTTAAGACTTATACGTTGAGAGTGACCACTCTATGTGTAAGTCTTAAAAACTGTTTTCCTGTTTGTTTATGATATAAGGAAGTTAAAAATAAAATTTGACTTGTTTGAAAATAGTTTTATTAACTCCATGTAATGGCGATAAAAGAAAAAGAAATGGACAAATAAAAAGTAAGAAGTAACTAATTAAAAGATTCAAATTATTCTTGGCAAATACTAGACAAGCCATCTTGAGGATAGCTGTAAACCTAGTCTATGCTATTTTGAATTGACATTGATGCTATAGTAAATTAAAGTGAGGCCAAAATATGAAACATTATTTTGCTTTTGGAAATTTTTATATATATCATATATTTTTTTTGTAATTTTCCTTATTTTCTTTATGAATCAGAAGTGGAACTCTTTTTGCTAAAAGAAACTTTTTAACAAATCATTTATTGATATAATGAATATGCCTGTTTGTTAAAAATCTTTTTCCCAAAGATATGAAAATATGTTAAGGTATTTTATGAAATAAAAACCATAAGATCTTGTAAAGAAAAGACATCACAGTGTTTAAGTACATAGTTATTGGTTTGAACAAATTACCCAAACATTTTACAGTGCCTATGGACTAAGATTGCCTTTTAAATACTTTCCAGTCTATCGTCAACTTTTCTCTTTTAAGTCTTAATTGACATAGAAAACACATAAACATACAAGATTAATTGTGTGTGAACTGGGTGGGGAGCATCCTTAGCATTCTTACGTCCTAGAATAGAAAAGGTGAGCACTTAAGATTATATATTCACTGCACAGATACAGGTTAGTCATTATTATCACTGTGACCACTTTTTTCTCATTATGTCTCATAATGCCATAACATGATCTGTGTGGTAATTAAAAGATATGTGCACTGCAGAGGTATTTTGAACAGACAGTCTAATCGTATCCAGATAATTCAGAATTATTTAAATCCGATTTGGTTGTTAATTAACACACGTCCTAGCAGAAAGTATTATCTATATGCTTTATAAAAGTAGGCCTTGGTGGCCTATATGTTGAATGTCATTCGGGGGTGCTGACTACACAGGTGGAACCAGACAGCCTAAGGCACATTATAAGCCATGTCTACGGCACAGCAATGACTTTAAACAGTCGTAGAGTTCAGGTTCTGTGTATTCTTCTTGAAGTCTTTTATTTTCAAAACATGTAGTGCATGACGCTAAAAAGGACCGTCACCTACTGTATAGAAACTGGGGTTCATTTGAAGATCACCAGCCCGTCCTGATGTGTAGCTAGGATTGTTACTGGCTAATTTCTAGGTAGAGGTAATTTTATTGTTTTATGAGTGTATTGAGGTGTCAGAATGAGTAAAATTAATATTGGCAGATTTGTATCTTTAATAAAACATTCATGTTTCTTCTTTTTTTTTTTTTCAAATGAACTGCTTTAAAGAAAAAAAGGCAGAAAAACATGTTTGTGAAGAAATGTTTAAGTTTAACTAGTGTATGTACCCCAAGCTATATCTACATACAGACAAAACAGGCCAATTACTTAGCACTTGAGGGAAAGAACACTTTTGAAAAAAAAAAAACAGGACCTTCCACACTTCCCTCCTATGTCATGTATTAAATTAATAGTGCATCCCCAAAGGTTTGCTGTCTAATTATAGTCACTTCATTCAGATACAATTTTTACTTTCCAGTGCCTTTTATCAGCTAGTTAATGTTTTTGTGCCTTATTTTAATTCCGAACAACAATAGACGAAAAACCCATTTTATGGAATTGAATATATACTTCATCATTACAGGTGTTAAAGAAATATTTTAAGGTTGCCCACAGATTACTAAATAAGCACACAGTTCTTATCATGTAGAATCTACATAGCATTCTTGTCATGACGCTGAATAGATCTGACAATTTTCCTTGTGCTTAACATTTTGCCCTTCTTCGTATTAGCTACATGACAGTATTTCTTTCTTCCATCTTCTAGTGGAATGCCTCCCACCTTATCCTGTTATGCTGTAAGTTCTTACACCTGTAAAATCCCACCTGTATGCGATATTGTCTTACTCATACCCTGATCAGGAAATTCTTCAGTCTCTTATTATTGGCATTATTATCATTGGTTTATGTACTTTTGATAAAAGCAAGTGATCTATGAGGTATGGATGAAATGACATTTCAAAGGACCTCTACAGTAAACATGTAAATTCTTTAGTGAGGAATTCTGTGGTATGTGAGACACCGGGGTTGTGGTTATAGCCTATTATTTAAAGGGACGCACAGTGGTGCGATTGCATGGTCTTTTAAGCACTTCTGGACACCATCTAACTGGTTTTGTCGGTATCATATGAAAATTACACATTTGTAAAAGCCCTTTTCACCTGGGTTATCCAGATTTTTAATGATGCTGGTGCTGATAAACACCGTTATTGCTGACGTAAATGATTTCTGTGTAACTGTCTACCTTTTGTCTGAGATGAACTTCTTTTCAGCGTTCATCAGACACACATAAATTCATTCTCATCTGTTGATTTGTGCAAATGGCTAATTATATATTGATAAGAATGAACATTTAGGTATTAAATATCAAATTTATACGATAGCACTTGATTTATCTGAGGCTGTATTTAATTGCATTTATTAATGAACAGCCTGTGTAATTGCCCCTGTATTGTTTCTGCATTTTATTGTATGAAGTGCATATCTCCCAATGAATATAATTCAGTTTTTTTTTGTCCACGTGCATATTTGGTGTTTCTATCAGTTTTTAAGGGAAAAGCCAAATAAAAAAGACAATTATATATGATGTTTTTAATTTTGCTTCTTAATCCGAGGTTAATTTTTTTTTTCAGTATTTGGATCCAGCAGCCTGACATTTCTTGATCATCAAGTAGTAGACCTACTCAGCAACATAGACTGGATGAACAACACTGATGGTCCTGGCCTGATTCCTGCACAGGGATTTCTCTCTTCTCCTGCTTATCTCTTTCAAGGTGAGAACACGTTTTAATGAAAAAAAAAAAAAAACTCATGAGAGATAGAAAGATAAAAGCCTAACTTACTTGTCAGATATGAATATTGTGAAATCAAATGGAAGCTGACAATGCACCTGGTGTAGTACACCTGCACAACTATGGCATCATTTCACAAGGCACTTGGTGACTGATGGCTCGCTAATTCACCGCTTTGCTTTGGGTTATTTTGCTTTTTTTTATGTTCCGGCAAATTTAAGAAGAAAAGCTGGGAGATTGATGTTGTCTGTATGAGCTCTTTAATTACCCAGTCCTGATTTTTTTTTCAGTATGTTCATGTACTCATGTCAGAGTCTAGCTGTTATTTGCTTGTACTTTTATATTATTTATTTTTGTATAGATACTCTTATTTTGATTTGAAAGTGATGTTTTCCCCACCATTATATAAAATTAATCTGTATTTGATAATTTTAATAAAACTCAACATTTTTTATCATCTTCTTTGAAATAATAACTTTTGTGCATGGAGAAATATTTAATATATGGAAGTTAGGATTTTGCTTTGCTCAAAGATGGCTTGAACAGTGTGAACTGACAGACACCAACACTGAACCATGAAAATTGCCTTTGATCAATGATTCACTGGGGTTCAGCTTGAATCTCAGTCAGTATATATAAATTAATTAATGAGGATGACTGATACTGCATTATAGCCAAAATAATCCAATGTTCTCCTTTTTTTCAAGGGTATTTGATTTATTTTATATAGATTTCTACAACTTCGATATATGAGTAAGTCATTTTGTATCAAGGATGCAGCTCTCTTATGTATATTACAAACTGCCTTTTAAAGATTTTTTTTCATATGTGTGTGGCGACCCGAAGTATATATTTGCAGAGGGTGACACATTTACTCCTCCAGGAGGTTGGTTTTTTAAAAAAAATCTATATGATATGACCACGATTAGTCATTTCCTTGTAAAAAGTGATAATGGAGATATGGGGTAGAATCAATTTTAATTAGATAACAGTCTATCATGGGGGATATCTTTGTGAGTATATTTATTGATCGGACTTTGTCATCCTTGTACATTTTCTGCTGCGGATGCTGCATCATGTTCCTTGGGGATGCTTACGTACTTGCTTCTTATATCCCTGAATATCTAATATTAGGATCTTAATTTCATTTGTAAATGTTAATTTAACATTTTTTTAAGAGCAAGAACTAAGGTATTACTCATCTCTGCAAATGATATATGATGGGGTTATAAAGCACAATTTTATAAGGCTTTTAAATATGACCTTCCCAAGAAAGTAAACAGTAGGTGATTAGTGCAGTTGGGTTAAGACTTCATTGCCTGGGCCTGTTGTGATTTCATTTTGATATTCAGACAAGAAATTTTTCTTTAACACACAACAGTAACATGCGCGCGTGCGTGCACACACACACACACTATAACAAACATGAATATAATAATTATTAATTTGGTATAGCATGGTCATTAAGATTTCTCTGAGGAATTTATTGTAGACCTTTTAAAAGTCCTTCAGAAATGTGGTGTTGACAAAGACATAATGTGTACATAATTTTTTTTACAATGCTTTCTTGTGTTCATCTTTAATAGGTCAATGTATTTAAAGTAAAATACCTTTTTATTTTCAGATTCTCACAGAAGTGTTCAACTAGATTCAATCCCATTAGAGAAATCATTAAAACCATTAGTGTTGCAAGGGAATATGGAGATTACTATACTTGCTGTAGTGAAACAAAAGATAGGAAATGTTGGCAGTATAGTCACATTGTGCTCTGGACAAAAAAGGTAGGTTTAAAACCTTCTAAGGCATATACAGATATGAAAATCAAATTGCCTCATTGTGTATAATACTGAGAAGTTTTGCCATTAAATTGAGTGTAGTCCATTATAAGGGGAGACGAGGTTTATTACGTGACTAGAGATTGGCACTGACTGCTTCACTTGTGAAGTCGAAATGAGACTTAGACAAAACCGCAAGCAGAAACCCCAAAAAATTGTGGATCAAATTTTCTTGAATGTTTTTCAATATATCTGTTCACAGATCTGAGGAAACTATTTTCTCAGTTTTGTAGGTTGTTTACAAATGTCGATTATCTGTTATCACAGGGTTTTGGAGGAATGGTCATTTCATAAACTGAATGGATTAATCTTAAAAAGTCAAAAATGATAATAATTATAAAAAATGCACAAAACAGATTGTCTTCTTCTGTTTTCAGAATATTTGAATTACAGTCCAGTGGCAGGAAGGGTGAAATTCGTCTGCGGTATTTACATAATAATAATACAGTCCACATTGAAACATTCCCATATCAGCTTGCAGATAACAAATGGCATAAAGTGGCCATAGCAGTCAGTAGCAATGAAGTGACAGTGCGTATTGATTGCATTAATACCTTCCAAAGATTAATCCCAACTATAGACTGGACTTTGAATAAAGATAAGCTCAAAGTATGGATAGGCCAAAGACGCCGTAAGCATGCTGAATTTAAGGTTTGTGAAATTATCACAGATCCTGCATGGGTATATATTGTATGCATACTTTTCGATGACTACTATGTAGAATACTGTGGCTGTAACAAGACCCAGTATAGAAAATTGTTCCTCCAGATGTGATTAAGAAAGTTCACATTTTTTAATTTTTTATTTTTTATTTTTAATTTTTATAGTTTTATATATATATATATATATTTTTTTTTAATCTGATCTGGATGCGTAATAAATGTTAATTTAACTTAATTATTATTATGGATACGCTTCTCAACTAACACACTTTTACCACTAAAAGTAATATAAGCACAGTGTCACATCTAAACCACTTGCTCATACTTGAAACCTAAGATTTTTGTTTTTTATTCCATTTTGCCTCTGATACTTCAAGCTTCTTTTTTACTATGAATTTCTTTATATTAGAATTTTGCACGATAATGGTAACCATGTTCTTTTATGGATACTTTTAAATTATTCTAGTAACGTTCTTTTCAGGGTATATTGCAAGATGTGAAGATAGTTTCAGGACCTTATGGTTATTTAGTACAGTGTCCGGAGGCAGACACAGGTAATAATTAATTGCATCAAAGGTATATTCTATAAATAATAGTATAAGCATGGACACTTCACAACAAAAATTATAACAGTACGTAGTAGTTTGTATTCCAACAATAATGGTTTGAATTCCAAGATTTGGTTTGCAGAAGTTTGAATGTACTGATCATGGTGTTGATTTTAACTGAAAAAACGTAGGTCTTTTCTTCAACTATCAGAAGGTTTATTAAAGTTTCAGTTTGATATATTTGAAATTTTAAAAAATCAGTTATAAACGCTCATATTCCATTTTAGCCTGCCCGACTTGTGGCCAGTTTGCAAAACTAGAAGAAATGGTACAAAACCTTTATAACCATATAGAGCTCCTCAATGCAAAGGTTTGTTTTGGTAATTAGATGTTTCACTCTTATTTTTCTGTGATGCAATTATTTAATTATCATTCATTTTCATCACATGATTAAATGGTTTTTACAGAACATTAAAATTATGTTGTAATATTTACATATGATTTATGATTTTTGCCACATGTAGGGTTAAAACAATAAACTTTCCCATTATAATTTAATAGTTGATCTCAACAGAGAAGAGACTGTCTGCCCTGGAAGCTTGTGATTGCTCCAAGAGCTGCACATTTGAAGGGAAGAAATATGAAGCTAGTGCAGAATGGGATGTGAATTGTACAACTTGCCAATGTCAGGTAAACTATTGGAGAAAATTTTGTTTAGTCTTACTGTTGAAATACTCCTTTATTGGAATTAGGACATGGTTGTTAGATATTCAGAATTTAAAGGCCTTGTACTGGTATTTTTTCTTATGAAAACAATTGGCGGCAAGTGATGAAACTTGTCTCAAATCAAAGTCATGGTCAAGATTCAAATATTCACTCTTGTAGCAAAACTAGATGTAAGTTTTCTGTTTTCGTAAGCAGCTGTCTACATACTAAATAGGCTCTGATCATTGCCATGAAAAGTCTGAAACAGCAGATTCACACAGATAGGCTAAGACTTCAGTCAAGCTGGCAAAAATACAGTGCCTCACCCTTCTTTCTATATCATACTTACAAGGCAGAGAAAGAGATCTTCATGCTTGGTCAACCCAGGATCTTCAAATTTCTTGGCCTACATCACAAAGTAAATCCAATACTGTTATTGGAAATGACAAAACCAAAAAGTCCATGTGATTTTGAGTAATGCTATTGGATGTATATGTACAGAAGTGTATGGAATGGACTGATTTAATGTTTTTGAGCATGACCATCTCCAAGATTGCAACTCTCATATTATCTACAGAGGTTGTCATCTCTGACCTGAGCTAACATTGACCATAGAATAAATAATATAGTTTAGTTTGATATTGTTACATATTTTTTCTAGCATGTTGTACAGTGGTCCATAATGACCTATTATGAATTGAGATGGAAAGTAAAATATAGGTCAGTTTTATGGACCAACCTGTACTTGTCATGCGTCCCATATAACTGACATTAAAGTATTTTTACAGAATGGTAAAGTGGAGTGCAGACCTTTGCCGTGTCCAGCCACCAATTGTAAACATACAGTGCTACAGGGATGTTGTCCAGTCTGCTTAAGTAAGAAAATATTTCTTTGGATAATGTTATTCATTAGAAAAAATATGTCAGAGGGGTGCATTTTTAGATTATCTTTTATGTCCCTCGTTAGCCAAATTTTCCTCAGAAATGCTTAAACAAAGGGTAAAATGGATGATTTGATATCCCAAAAGGGATTTGAAGAAGTTCACATTAAGTCAGTAGTCCCTCAGACATCTTCTTCTTCCTCTTCATGTACCATCATCCATGCAGTGTTTGACGAACATTGATATTAATTTTGCCAAAGGTTTCTGTTTCTCACCATTGACCACCTCATCCATATTGTTGGGAAATTTTCTTCTCAAGTCTGAAGTGAAATTATCATTATTTTGTGTGTGTGAAAAATGGTGGATTTTTATTGTAATGAGAAATAAAAAGATCTTTTTTGGGAAAAATATATAACAATGGTTTGTAGTCTATTTGTAAATGATTTTGCATTGTACAATGAAAATCACCTGGGAGAGGCTCTCATTATTATGTGATGTCATACAAGACTAGAAAACATGAGAATCGCCATGAACTGGAGTCAACCTTTTAGCAATAAGAGTGAAAAAAACAGTCCAGTTGTGCAAAATATGAAATTCTATAAAACTCTAGAGGAAACAACTAGGGAAATGTCCATGTATAACTTCTGTCAGTTTTTATTTGTTGCTACGCAGCATTTGCTAATCTGCCATTATTTCTGACCCCAATCTCCTTTAAAATTGCTTGATTTTAAGCTAGTAAGTCACAAAATTTAATTAGGGCTACTTTAGATTATTCCTTTTGTAGCAATCTTTTTGTGGTAAAAACTATTACATATAAGTTTTAAAAATCTCATTTTTTCAGAGAGATCAGTTGTATGAAATATTAATTTGTACTTTTTTTTTACAGAAGGTTGTAAGTTCCTAAATGTGTCTTATGACCACAACGAAACTACTTGTCCTGGAAAAAATAAACATTACGTGTGCAAAGTAAGTAAATAATTTTTACAAGTTTTGAACCAAAATGTGCTGCATTGTGATATATTTTTTAATAAATTTAGACCAGATGTTAATTTTGTGCTTATTTAATTATAGGTTTTCATGGTTGTTTTTGGAAATTGTAATTTTGGAATGAAATACTTAGACAAACTTTTTTTCAATTTGAACATCATGATCATACTCATTACAGGAAATTCATTACATAATCTTATCCCTAACTTAGACACGGCAGCCTTACTAGCTGCTCCAGTTCTGCTTAAAGTTTTATCGTTGTTATAACTTGTTTTAAAATCTTTTTGTTTTATCCTTATTGTAGAATGGCATAATGAAGCGGAATCGTCATGGGAAGTGCCCAGAGTTAGATTGTCCTGAGGAAAACCAAGTGTACGTTGCAAAATCTTGCTGCAAGATATGCAAAGGTATAATATGACACAGTTTGCACTACATGTTCCAGTCAATATAACTCTTATTCTGAGCTCAATTTGGGACGTCAACCACTGACCAGTAGATTTAGTTTTGTAACAAAAAATTATATTTTGATTTTTCACTAGTACAGTGGTTTTTAATAAAATTTTCCATAATCTATACACATTCCATCTTAGGATTTGTAAAGTTTGATGTGGAATATGTGTTATGGTAGAGATCTACTAGTCTGTGTTACCAGTGGATTGATAAGTTTAAGGTGCATACTAGCACTTGCATGTATCTATCAGCAAGTTTATAATTATTATAAATATGTGATTTATGGTACTTCAATTGCTTTAATTGCTTTTTTGTTATAGATAGCAATTACTGTAAAAAAGGAAACAATTGCCATGGCAACGCCACTTGCATTAACCTAAAGACTCGCTATGATTGCAAGTGCAATGCAGGATTTGTTGGCGATGGACGTCATTGTGAAGGTGAGTTCCGACATACGTTATACAGTATACTTACCATATCCAAAGTGTGTATATATACTTTACTTTTTACACAATTAAACAATAGCAATGACCATTAGTATGGAATAATCAGTTTTTATTTGATTTGTGTCTTATTCACCAAGAAATGACATTTTGATCAAAATTTTGATGTAGACGTTAATGAATGTTTGAAGAAGGGTGGCCAGGATGGAAACCATTGTGACTCAGACTCCACCATTTGTGCCAATGTCCCAGGCTCCTATGTGTGCCAATGTAAAGCTGGATTCACTAGAGTGAATGAATACAACTGCATAGGTAATTTTACTCAGCAAGGTTGCTATTACTGTTGTGTTGCATTAAGATGATCATGTTACAAATGTGATTATTAACTTGATTGGTGAGTAGAAAATAAATTTAACAAATGGATTTTTTGCCAGTAGATTTTTTTTTTTGTAAGTTCTCATACTTACTACTTACAAAACAATTTTATATTAAAAGATCCACATTATTTTACATTATTTTTTAAAAGATATAAATGAGTGTGACAGTGGACTTCATGGCTGCCATGACAATGCCATCTGCAAGAATTCCATTGGCTCTCACACATGTGAATGTTTGCCAGGATACAGTGGAGATGGATACCTTTGTACTCGTAAGTATTCAGAGAAAGGAACCAAAGCTATGAATACAAAAATATATGAATAGATTCAAGGGTTAAATAGCATTCAGTTATCGTAATGAACTTTTGAATTTGGGATTCATTTGCATAAAATATTTATTATATTGTTCAAGCATGTCCTAATTAATATAATATTTATCTATAAATTGTCAGTCGATATTCAAGTAAAAAAAATCTTTTTTCCATTGAAAAATATTAAATGAATAATAATGTAATATTTATGCAGCAATCTGCAGCATTCCTTGTGGAAATAATGGTACTTGTGTCAAGCCTGACCAGTGTCAGTGTAGGCCAGGTTACGGGGGACATGACTGTCAGCAAGGTAAGAGATGTTACGTAGTAAAACCAAGTTACTGTGTTTATTCTCTGTATTTTATATATTCCTGTGACTATTTTATAAGGTATGATGCAACTGAGGATAATTTTTTATTGCTGTGACTTTTTGAAATAAGATATGAGCAGTTCAGAAAAAAATGTTTTTATCTATTTGGAGACCTTTAAGATTTTATTTTATGATCCATGTTTTACCTGCAGATTTGGATGAGTGTGTCCTAGGCATTGCCAACTGCCCAAGCTCTTCTGAGTGTGTCAATCTCCCAGGCAGGTACTACTGTAAGTGTAAGGAGGGCTACAAGACCATACATGGACACAGCAAAGATGGAGATTTCTGTCAAGGTGTTTCAAATGTTTCAGTTTGATAGACTGATAAATAAAAAGTTACAGTCATTTAATATGTTAAAAGTGATGAGTTTTTTATAGGTATTGAATGCACTACACTAATACATGGATGAAGAAGTTAAATGAAGGATGGCAATTAAGTTTTGAAATAATTTTTTTGTCGAGTTTTACCTTGGCTTACATTTTATTGTTTTCTTTTATAGATTTGAATGAGTGTGAAGGGGAAGGGAGTGGTCACACATGTCACCCCAATGCACTGTGCATTAATACACTGGGTGGTTACTACTGCAACTGCAGTGAAAACAGTGTGTCCAAGTGTAACAACAGTAAGTCTATACTGGAAAGTAGTATTACATTTGCAAGACTAGTACAAATCAGTTTAAGGATATAAACTGATTATTCCTTATTAATTAAGCAACTGATTTCTGCAGTTCAAGTTATCTGTTCGTTAGAATATTACCAGCAATAATTTTTCATTGGAGTATATATATATGGAATTATGTACTCCAACAGTGAATATTTGTATTTAGCTTATTAATAAGTTAATTGTTATCGTATGGAAAGATATATATATGTATAGAAAAGGGAATTGGGTGGCATTTGTCAATTTTGAATTTCGTTTAGTGTAAAAAAATGCCCATTTAAAATAGTGTGTATGTGTCAGCATGAAATTATCCATTTAGATTTATGTGTAGAGAAAAGTTCTTTTATCGTATATCTTGAATATCTTATTATATATTTAATGAAATTATAGGCTGTTTGTACAAAGATGTGGAGTATGCCAGTGGAACGATGTGGAAGGCAGATGATGAGAGATGTTCCATGTGCTCCTGCAAGGTATAGAAAAAAATGACAGCAGAAATTGGTTAAATTCTATCATGGGTGAAAGTTTTCAGGATTATCTCCGACTTCAGGATTTTCAGTCTTCATTTTGATTGCTTTTTTCATATGGTATAAATGTGATGATAAATTGCAAGCAACATTTTCAGGATTTTCAGTTTTGACAACTTAGTTCAAATCAAAATTAGATTCAGTGAAATCTTCAGATAGTGGGAAAATAATAAAATACATTTTCCAAGTTGCCCATTAAATTGATCAGAATAGTAACTAAAGGTCCTATTAGTTTGACACTGATTGGTAAATAAATTTGACTCAGCAAAAAGTGTATGATGTTCAAGCTTTCATTAAAAATGTGTTTGTTGAGATTTTAGTAATGTCCCACTCCCTGTATCTTTTCCAGGAGGGTGTTGTGAGGTGCAACATTGTAGACTGTGACTGTAATAGCAATTATGTTGATCGTGACTGTTGTCCACAGTGTGATGTCAACTACCAGTGTATTGACCTGGACATGGGGCGTAACTACACTAATGGCCAAAGATGGTTTGAGGGCTGTGAAGAATGCGAGTGCTTGGTGAGTACTGCTTCCAATGTCATAAGAAGAATCTGAGAACAACTTCATTCTTGATTAATATTGTTTGAATGTAAAATTGTAAGTTTGGTACAATTGTAGTTCAAAGCTGTTAATTTATAGATTTATTATTCCCATAGACATCATCGGTCTTCGTAGCTCCATACAGTTCTGGGCTCTATCCAATTCTGCTGGTACTTTTGCTGAGGGCAGCCATCTCAACTGAATGACATATGCCTCTTGTTTCCTGCAAACTCATATAACAACAGCTTTTCTGTATTCTACTTAACACCAGGAGGCATGTGAATCTCTTAATCTGACTGCACTCAGTGAGAGTCCATGCAGATCTACATACACCAATGGCATCTATGGGAAAGGGGCTTAATGTTGTCAGTTGTACTTAACTTTTTAAATTGCTTTCTGTGAGCATTGGAGATATTGAAGATTGTCCTGCCATTCTGTGTTAATTCTTAGATAATCATGGAACATCATAAAAAAAACCTTTTATTATTTTTTCCCCTAGCATGGAGAAATTGATTGTTGGCCTGTCAAATGTCCTCCTCTACCTTGCCAACAAGCACGACAGAGCAAAGAGGACTGCTGTCCAAAATGCCTAGATGATAAAAACAGTGATAACAGAGTAATCCAAGATCCTTGTGCTGATGTTGGAGAAGTCCCACTATGGAACAGTGTTTGCACATATAATGGTTTGACTTATCAACACGGTGACATATTTTGGTTGGCAGACGACCCATGTGTCAGTTGTGAATGCAAGGTAATAATAATTTTTTTTTTTTAATTAAGAGCATTTTTAGGTTTTGTATAATAAAGAAAGATACTCCCCTAGGTACAGGTGAAATGTATGTATGTATGTATGTAATAATAAAAATGATCAGTGTGTTAAATTTCTGTAAATATTAGTCTTCGTATTAATCTCTATGTACGTGCAGCTCTTCATTTTGGCGGGTAAAGTGCCATAAAGTGGATTTTCCTGGGTTAAACGACAATATTCCCATACTTCCCTAATGGTTAATGAGTCTGTTCTGACATTCAAAGTTAGCTTAATGATCTTTTAAAAAATGTGTTTTTTGTAGTAACCTAAATATAGATATTATTATGGAGGGTATACCCATCTATGAAGGTTGACATGGTACAATATGGTAGTAAAATGTAATTTATTATGTTTCTTTGTGTTGTTTACAGAGTATTTATTGTGAACTTTGAATCTCATATGATGAGTGTTATCCCTTTGATTAATTTTTATGTACAGACACAGATGTGTCTGTACATATTGCCATCACCTGCGTCTGTCGTCGCCGTCGCCGTCGCCGATCATGTCGCCGTCGCTGTCGCCGTGCACTTTCAGCGTTAACACCATAAGTGGAAGACAGTTTTACTTTTTGGCTTTATATTTACAGAGCTGACTAATATTCATAAAATGCAGG